>CM046445.1:12952352-13104706 GCA_025506515.1 Flaveria trinervia
TAACATCATCAAACACACACATAGCCCAAAATCAAACCCCACCCACAATCACACACATACACACATACGGGTATGAAACCCAACTTTATAAAAACATTCATACATGCATTTCCAGCCCCAAAGCAGTTTAAAAAGAATAAAAAGGGGGTTCTACAACTCACCTTTGCGGCCTCTGGTTATGACTTCTTCAAAAACCTATTTGCAATAGGGTTCAACCGCCTAGAAACCCACCAAAACACACACCCGAACATATACAACATACGTTAGCATACAACCAAGGATAAAACCAGTTAAGAACATCATAAACACACAAATTCTTATCTTGAATTCGACTCCCTGCACTTGTTCTTCAGAATACCTGAGAGTTTATGCTCTCTTTCTTTCTCTCTCTAAAAATATTCGAGGATTTGTGTGTAGAGAAAGTGATAGGCGGCCATGCCACCTTTATCACCAACTTTGAAAGCTTTAGTCCTTTTTGACACATTAGTCCTTCTACTTGAACTTTATATCTTTTCTTTCTTATTCTTCATTCTATTCTTTTATTTGATCCTTCAAAAAATATAACAGGGTGCTATAGGACTCCATATGATGTGGGATAGCAACATCACCTTCTTGCTCATCATCATCAATATGATGTCGGATAGCAGCATCACCTTCTTGCTCATCATCATCATTTTCATCCTTTTTGTCCTTCCTACTTGGTCCCGCTTCCTTATCATCATCTTCTTCTTCTTCAGATTCATCTTCAGTGAGCTTATCTTCATCATCACCATCTTTAATCTTTAAAGGCTCACTCTTAGATCCCTTTAGCTTTAGCAAGATTTTTTTGTTCTTTTTCTCCAGACCATCAATCCTTTACACCGATGCTATCACCAACTCATTCTGACTCTTTAGTGCATGGTGAGCTCGGCCTAAAGCACTCTCATACTATGCATTCTTCTCACTGAGCTGAGCTATTTGCTTGACTTGAGCTGCTTTTACCGCCATCAGCTGGTTTAGCTGAGTAGCTCTCAGATCATCAGTTGCGATCAGCTTTAGCATGATGCGATTAGGTTTGCCAGCTTTAGCATGATGCGGTTAGGTTTGCCAGCTTTAGCATGATGCGGTTAGGTTTGCCAGCGGTTAGCTTTTACCTCCATCAGCTGGTTTGCCATGGATGTGGAGAAGATGGGAGTTGGAATGGGAGTGGATTATGTGGAAATGTATTAGGTATTATGGGTGAGGTGGAGGTAGGTATATGAGTGGTGGAAGGAGTATCAGTGTTTATGGGAGTGAGAGTGGTTGTTATGGTGGTAGTGGCTGTGGAAGTTGTGGTGGGAGCTGTGGTGGTGGTGGTAGGCGTTGTGGTAATGGTGGTGGGAGCTGTGGTGGTGGTGGTAGGAGCTATGGTAGAGGTGTAAGGCCTCGTTCCCATGATGCTTACAGCGGGTCAATCATTGCACATAAAACAAATATTTACATTTATACTTCACAAAACATCGTAGCGGAACATTAAAATGGACATCTCATTTCGCTATAAAAGTTTTTGCCAAACCTTTTCCCACTCTAGTTCCAATCACCACCACCCTTATTTTCCACCTAAACGTGCTTGGTCGGGTAGCGATCATGTGCCTGCGAATATCCGCCGGTAAACCCTGAATGTACCTCTTGATGTTTCGTGACAAAGGCGTCACTTGGTCCGGCACCAGATGTGCCATCTCATTGAATTTGGTGGTGTACTGTTGATGTGTCATCGTCCCAGCCTCCAACTGCAGGGGTGAACCTCCATACATTTGCTTGCAAGCCTTTCTTACGTTCATTCATTCATTAATGCATGCATTCTTCATTTTGTTCCTATTTTCATTATCTTCCACTTACGTTACATAATACTTTTCATTTCATTCATTAACATACAAGGTAAAGCCACGGGAAGACAATCAAATAAAGCAAGGAATATAATAAACATACAACATCACCATACAAGGCATAACATACATATATAACATACATCATCATCATGCCCATCATAACGCCTATGACCTCAACAGTCAACTTACATGAGCCCCCCAGAACCGCCCAAATCAAAGCCGACCTCTACGCATCTCCCCGAAAGTCAGAAAGTCAAACTATGTTCTTTCTGGCGCACGAGCCCTATTTGGGAGTATGGACACCCTTCAGTCGCATGGCCTCCTAGGCGACTGAACACTTAGGTGAATGAACATCAGGTGATTGGACCCTAGGCGAATGGACCTAATACGGATGATCCACTATGGGCGAATGAACACTATGCGAATGAGCACCTAGGCGTATGGACCTTAGTCGCATTACTCCCATGCGAATGAACCTCAGTCGCACAACTCACATGCGTATGGACGTTAGTCGCATTCCTTTCGGTCGCATGACCTCAAGTCACATGCCATTCGGTCGCCTTGCCCTAGCTGATGCAGAATGTTGTTTCACCCCGAACCCAATCTGCCATTTTTGGCCTCCTCCCAAACCTGTTCTACGCTCAAATAAACCATCCTAAACCTTAGAAACACATACCACAACACCATTCAAGCGTACACAAGCCCGAAATCAAAACCCATTCGAATCACACACAAACACATATACACGGGTTCAACACACACTTCAAAACGGATTATACTATTTTTCCAGCCCCAAATCAGTTGAAAACATGTAAAAGAGGGGTCCTAGAACTCACACAAACAACACCGTTGAGTAGAGCTTCAATCTAACCCGCTACACCTCAACTTTCACGCTTGAATCCACGAAATCGAAGCTTGAAACCCATTTTTCTCCCTCTTTTCTCTCTTGGCCGAATTTTGTGAGTATGGGGGAGGGTGTGGGCTGCCCTCCCCTCTTAGTCCCCCACTCTTCCAATCCTTCTCCCGTTTTGGCAAGTTGGTCCCTCAACTTGGGGTTTTATTTCCTTTCTTTCTCTTTTTCCTCTTTCGATGGCTTCAAGGGAAATAACGGAGCGTTACAAGAGGATTCCAACTAGATTGACAATCTTGCAGTATTTGCTTTGTATGTGTATCAGATTTTAATAGTTACACTAACTGCATGTATCACTTTCTTTATCTCTTTCAGGATTAGTGTCATCAGCTATGCCCCAAAGGTATGCACAAAGCACACACAATTGAGCTTACGACATTTTAGAGTTGTGCACCTCCATACATTTTGCTTGCAAGCCTTTCTTTACTTTCTCTTTCATTAATGCATGCATTCTATCATTATATTCTCTTTTCATTATCTTCCAGTTTACGTTAAATAATACTTTATCATTTCTTTCACAACTATAACACGTAAAGCCACAGGAAAGATACACATACATAACATGGAACATAAACGTAATCATACAAAAGGTCGTGAGAAGCTGAGGATGAGTTAGTTCATGTGCCATGATCCTAGTTAAAAAACTTAGACGTGGGATAGATGTTTACATGTGTCATCTTATTATCGAACGTTGGTAGGACCAATATTATGCTGGGGAATCATCATCTCATTAGAATTGTTAAATGATACAAATGCATCATCCTAGGCCTACATATTCCTGCATTGTAATCATCATCACATAGCCAAGAGGACTTTAGTCTATCCCACATCATCTACCAAACCCAACATAATATTGTATCCAACATGATTTTCTATCATAAAATTTTCTAATGATCCGAGGAATTTTAGAGTCAATATAATAATAAAATACAATAAGAAAATTGAATCAACAATTTTTTTTAAAATACAAACTTTACTGATAAAGTCATAAAAATTCAAATATGAATCTTAATCAACTAGAAACAAAATTCTTGATTGACTATATATCTTAAAATTTGATTAAATCATTAAATAACAAGTCCAAATCATTAAATTTTATTAATATTAATAAAATTTTAAAATATAAAATTATATTATGGAAACAAATTAAAAATTAGTGAAGGACTTATTCCTTTGTTTATTTGATAAAATGTAACTAAGTTGATAACCTTTATACTAATTTATGTTTCTTGTGATTGATAGATGAATCAATTAAAGTTTGAGCCAAAGTACAATGTTGCTGCATTAGACTAGGTTCTAAATTTCTCTTTATATTAATTAAAGTATGCTAGAAAGACGTTTAATGTTTTATCACACCCTAGGGCTCAGTGGTAGGTAGATGATATGGGATAGACAACCGATCCTCAAACTAATATATACATATGTTGTGTGTATATATATATATACACATATGTATATATATATATATATACATATACTGTATATTTATATATGTATATATATGTATATGTATATATATATGTATATGTATATATCTCTATATACTTATATACATATATACATGTACTTACACGTATATAAACGTATATATATGTACATATATACATATATATATATATATATATATTGTATATATATACATATACTGTATATTTATATATTGTATATATATACACACAACATGTCTATATATATATATATTTATATATATACATATATATATATATACATATGTATATATATACATATGTATATATATATATATATGTATATATATGTACATATATATATATACATATATATATATATATATATACATATGTAATGTATATATATGCAGGACCGGTGAAGGGGTCACTTAGAACACAACAACACAAAGAGGAGATTAGCCAAATTTAATCAAACAGTAAACTGGATTAACAATAAGAGAACACAAGTGTTTGGTTTTCAAGGATGCAGCATATTGCTTTCTCAAGTTCTATTACAAGAACAAGAAATACTTATACTACAGGAACAAGAAATACTTATACTACATCTTACAACCGGTCATACTATGAAAGCCAGCTGGATACAATTGACTAGACACAAACAAAATCAATTGTAAAGTCAAAAGGTAGATTGCCTTTTGACTAGTGATTATGACATGCCATAGCTCAAATCCTTATCTGTTACAAAAAGGATAAAGTACATGAAGTAGAAAGTTTACATACTCAAGACCTCAATGTACAGTTCCAAAAGCATGGACCTTTTCACCAACTCATGTAAGTTGGTCACTTTATAGAGTTGCAGCGGAAAGGGGTCCAGCTTTATGGAAAAGTACATCAGATAAAGCATGTGTTAAAAGTCTTCGGAAGAAATATGTCTTCATGAATTGAAACTTCAGAAGACTTTGTCTCTAAGGCTTCGGAAGACTTCATCTTTCGCTTCGAAAGATATTGGTCTTGCCTTCGGAAGATTTCACACTTAGAATATTTCTGTTGCATGTGTGAAACTTCCAAAGCATTCTTCTTCGGTACTTGTGCAGTATGCATGCAGAATGACTTTGGTTGCTTCAACCTCAATACATATTCTTGATAAACTCCCCCTAGGCTGATGCTACCAAAACATTTGAAGATTTTAGATATCAACAGTCCTTATCAGGATGATAACTAGTCCTTTCTTCATAAGATGGTCAGGATCCATTAGACTGTCAAAGTATCTTCTCATGTCAAACAGATCATGCAGAGGCAACTGAAACATGTCTTGCCAAGTGTAGACATTTTCAATGCCATGATCTCTACTGGCATGCCACCTTTCTAGATTTGTAGTGTATGTCCTGGACAGGATGGGTCTTTCTGATGCTAGAGGAGCTATTGGAATGGGAGATGATGGAGCATCCTCTGGCTGCACATCTTCAGGATGTTCTGACTCATCCTGAGGTTTAGAAAAGGATGCAGTCTTCTTCTTCTTTGGCTTTGTTTTAGAAGCCATCCTTTTCTTTCTCTTTGTTCTTTTCAACTGAGAAGACTAGCCTACAGTACCATGTTGATATTCGTTTTCTTTCTCAGTTGGGACTTCCTCTCTCTCAGGCTCAGAAAGAGAGGGAGGTTAACCCTGTTGTGTATCAGAAGATGAAGCTTGCTGAGATTCAACAGGAGGTCCAGGTTGTGCTGTCTCTGGTTGTTCAACCTTAACCTCCACTTCAGGTGGAGCTTGACTAGGAGGGAAGTGTAAGTCAATTAGCTCTCTACTCTTGATCTTTTGCTTGATCACCCTGATATGCTCATCCAAAGTGGATAGATACATGGGGCCAAGTCTCCTTCCGGAGAATCCATATAGCTTCAAGAAGATCATCATCCTCAGCCTGTCTACAGATTTCTTCATGCTCTTTTGGATGATAGCTTTTGATTTAGTAGCTTCTTCCCTAAGCTACCTTTTATTTGTTTTTCTTTCCTTGACTATCTCAAGTTCAAGTTGTTTGAGATACTCAAACTTAACATAGTCATAGGACAGGGAAAGAAGTGCTTCTGCCTGATAAAGGCCTGTGGCACTCAGGTAGTTGATCATCTTGATCCTATCTTATTCTTTGTCTATTTGAGGTTCTTGTTAAACCACATTCTCTTGTGCAGGACTTTCTTGAACTGGGGAGAGGGTACCCATATGCTTGTACATTCTTTTCTTTCTTCTCTCTTCTTTGATTTGTACTAGAAGCTCTGCATCTTCTGCCTCTATCTTCTACCATGACCTTTCCAGGTCAACCAGTTCATTTAACTCTTCCAAGGGGAGACAAATGACATTGTCTATGTGATAGTTCCTTGTCTACAGATAATTTATCCTAACTGCCCTTAACTCATCATTCTGAGTATCTGGTCTGGGGGCAGCCCTGATAGTAGACTTTATGAGTCTTAAAGACCTAGTAGAGGAACTTTCTTCCCTCACCTTTCTTTTCCTCTCTCTATCCTCCTTCTCAATCTGCCTAGATGTCATCTTTCTTTTCCCTTTATCACTCACACACCTTTGTGACTGAGGGTGGAGAGAGCTTTGGCCTTTATTGCTTGATGCAACTTCTAAGCTCTGGCCAGAGAGAGGTTAAGAATCACATTCACTAGTAGGTGTCTCAAAAAGGGCATTGATCTCTGCAGCAGTTGTTGATGATAAGACTAGGCTTTGGCCAGAGAGAGGTTGAGAATCACCTTCACTCCTTAATACATCTAGTTCACCAATAACATTGCCTGATTCCCATAGTCTCCTTCAAAGGCTGAACTCTGCAGTGATCCTATCTTGGATTCTTTGAGCCAACTTATCAGCTTGCCTTGATTGGCTTGGATTGACAAGTGGCATGTTGACTAAATCCAGATTGTCATAATAGTTCAGGGTCTGAAAATTGAATATCTCTTGATGCCCTTGAACTTTCATGATGATTAGGGCTCTCCAGTTGCTGTCATACCTCCACCCAATGATGTCATTGGAAGATGGTGAAGATGACATTGCCTGTGGTATCCTTTCCTCAAACAAACTCTGTATTAAGGAGTGTATAGAGTCCACATTAATGTGAACTTGAGGAAGTTGTTGAGTAGGCATAATTGCAAGTGAGGATGGTGAGTCCGCAAGGTCCATACTCTCTGAAGAACTCCCAGGTATTGTGGTAGTGATGACTTTCTCCCCCTTTTTGGTAGCATCACTCACTTGCATAGGTGAGCTAGGAGTTAGGTCAAACACCTCCACAGGTTCTTGTATTCCTGGTTGAGCTCCTCTTAAAGGTCTCCCAACTAGTTGTTCCTTAAGATATGTAATCTCAAGTTGCTGATCATTGACCCTGTTCTGCAAGTTAGTCACTTGAAATTTAAGGTGACTAACCTTGGAGACTAAATAGGTGCATGTTGAAGACAGTTGTTGCACCTTTAGTCTTAGATTCCCCTCATGAGAAGAATCATTGGGGGATGAGATGATTGGACTAAAGTCCTTATTCTCACCACTAGCTTCAGTTTCTTCACTGCTGGATTTCCTCTGCTCACAAGCAATCTCAGTTGAGATGTCAGTGGGCAGAGTTGTCATGGTTAAGGTCTTAATGATGTAATCACTTTCAGGAGTGAAAGCCTTTTCCATATGGACATTCTGAACATGTTCAGAAGTCTCCACCTCAGTTGTAGGTGACTGATGTGGGATAGATATAGGAGACTCAGGAGCATTCATCTCTCTTTGAGTTGGGGTAAAGAAGAGAGAATCATGATACTCACTGAAACCTAGATCTTCATCAGTGTAGAAATCAAGGTTGGGGATGGGATTGGGATGTAAAGTGGTTCCACCACCACCTGAGACCTTGATGAATACTAAAAGTAAACCAATCAATAATAATCCAATCAAGGATCACGTGATGTTCACTCCTCTTGTAAGTGATCCAGATTCCACAAGTAAATTAAATGAATCTGGAACTAAACAAAAGGATGCCACGTCAAAGGCAAAAGGCAAAACTCCTTGTGTTAACCTGGAAAAAGAGTTTGAAAAGGTTAATATAATTCTGGTTCAAAAAAAGTCAAATTTGAACCTAAAAAGAACATTAATGTTAACCAATCAAATGCATCATGTCAAAGTCTAGGTAAACAAAATGGAAGAGATGTAAAACAAGGTAAAGCAATTAAATTTGTAAAACCAGACTATACATCTAACCAAGAAGTGTCTCGGTCCAAACAGACTAAGGTCACACGTGTGACATACACTTCTCCATAAAAACAGTTAAATCGTAAAGTCGAAAGTAGGTCATGCTACAACTGTGGAGAGTATGGACACATTGTGTCTAATTGTCCTTACTATCAGACACTGAGGAGAAAAGTTGAACTTCAGGACCCAAAACCTAGCTCTTCTAAGAGGAACTCAGTGACGCTAGCTAGAAGGGCTAGCAAACCTAAAGTTTAACCCATTAGCCAGTAGTCTGTTTATCACAAACAGGCCTTACACAAAGATGGCCTATGGAAAGAGAAATCAATCCCTCTGTCTGATAATAAGAACAAAAAGACATCTGAACTTCCCTCACCATCTACAGGTCAATGGGTTGAGTTTATGATGTGTGATGCGTCTGGGAAACCCAGGCCAGTAAAGGCTTCGGTCCCTAACCTGAACTAATGTTTTCAATTGACTATGCAGGGTGTTCACTATAGTGCTGAAACCAACACATGAATTGTCGATAACGGAGCATCTAGGCACATGACAGGGAACAGGGCTCTTTTATCAAATGTCAAACAAATCAAAGGAGGCCATGTTTCATTTGCTGAAAACAAAGGTGGGTATATCACACCTCAAGGGGAAGTGGGTAATCAGAAAGTGAAGTTTGACAAGGTAAACTACGTTCAACAACTACAAAATAACTTGCTTTTTGTTTCCCAAATATGTGATAAAGACTTTAAAGTAGTATTTCACAACAAGAAGTGCTATGTCGTGAAAAAGGACTACGTGATCCCGAAGGACCAAGTATTAATGTATGCGTCAAGATATAATGACATGTATCTCTTGGACCTATCAAAGGCCTCCACTATAGATCGTGAAGTTCAGTGCTTCCTGTCAAAAGCTACTAAGAAGGATTCCATCTCCTGCCATAGAAGAATGGGACACATTAATCCACGGATGATGAATCACTTGATCCAGAATGATCTAGTGAGAGGAGTTAACATCAAATACTTCCAACTTCCGGATTTCTGTGTGGCATGCAAGAAGGGAAAACAGACGAAGAAGTCTCATAAGGAAAAGAAAGTTCATTCAATCGAACTTCCTCTTGAACTTCTCCACATGGATCTGTTTGGTCCAGTCAGTACAAGAAGCATCGCATGCGACTTGTACTGCTATGTAGTTACAGGTGACTACTCAAGATTCTCTTGGGTGATGTTTCTGAAATCCAAATAAAAAAATTTGAGTCATTCAACGAATTAGTAACTACATTGGAGTCCCTCTACAAGCTGAAGGTTCGTCAAGTGCACTCAGACAATGGAACCGAGTTCAAGAATTAATGGATGGAGGCTTACTGTAAGGAAAAGGGAATTGTGCATCAGTTCACCTCTGCCTACACTCCTCAGATGAACGGCGTTGCTGAAAGGAAAAATCGCAGCTTGATAGAGACGGCATGGACAATGCTAGCAAACTCGAAACTATCTATCCAATTCTAGACGAGGCAGTCGCAAATGCATGTTACACGTTGAATCGAGTTCTGATAGTTAAACGCCACGGCAAGACATGTTACGAGTTACTACAACGACGTAAACCAAATCTAGAATATCTCGAGCCATTTGGCGCCCCGTGCACCCTACTGAAGAAGACTCAGGTGGGCAAATTCAGCGAGAAGGCTAATGAAGGTATATTTCTAGGATAAAACATACCAAACAAGAGATTTTACAACAACTCAAAGGGTCAAGTAGAAGTGTGGGGTAACGTAGATGTTCAGAGATACACCACACCACCTGCTGAAATAGGACCTGCTTTCTTTCTCGACTATGATGGATTCTTCAAATCCTTCAACATCCCACTCTCCACTTCTGATGACGAGTTGGCAACCAAGATGATGTATGATGTCTTGAACCCATCGGCTCTAGATTCAACATCATCTAGTTCACAAGGTAGCTCATCTAACAACTCAGGGGGAGCACTTGAAGATAGTGACTCCTCCTCTAGTGAAGAAGATATGGAGAATAATCCGAACAACCAAGAGGAACAGGTTCCTTTTACCGCAAGTCCACAAGCACCTGATATTGTGCCTCTGAGCCTTCAAAACCTCATACTCCTACTGCCTCAGCTCCAGAACCTAACGTTCATAATCTTGATTCTGAGGTAGTTGTTCCAACCACTCCTGGATCATGAAAAAACGTCTACCATCCTTTGGATAATGTCATCAGAGATGTCAGATCAGGAGTACAGACTAGAAATTAGATGTACTCAGCTGATTATGCCTCGGTGATGGAAAAGGGTATCTTCATGACAGTGCATATCGTTGCTTTGTGTCTTAGTTTGAGCCAATATGCAAGTGAAGCCCTGAATGACGAGGCATGGGTGAGTGCCATGCAAGAAGAACTTCTTCAGTTCATGAAGTTAGGGTATGGACTCTAGTGGATAGACCAAAAGGTGCTAAGGTCATTGGCACCAAATGGGTCTTGAAATGAAAGAAAGATGATCAAGGCGTGATCATCAGAAACAAGGCTCGACTTGTTGTTCAAGGATTTCGACAAGTCGAGGGAATAGACTACAATGAAGTGTTTGCACCCATGGCAAGAACGGAAGCCATCCACATCTTCCTTGCCTATGCATCATTTATGAAGATTAAAGTTTATCAACCGGATGTGAAAAGTGCATTCCTTCATGGTGAAATCCGAGAGACAGTGTACGTCAGTCAACCCGAGGGATTTGAGGATACATATCATCGGGACAGAGTTTACAAACTCGAGAAGGCTTTATACGGGCTTCATCAAGCTCCAAGAGCATGGTATGAGAAACTCTCAACTCACCTTATGAAACATGGCTTTCGCAGAGGTGTAATTGACTGCATGCCGTCATCAAAGAAAAGGATGGAGATTTACTGCTAGTCCAAATTTATGTAGATGACATAATCTTCGGTTCCAAGAACGAAGACTACGTAAAGAGTTTGAAGCAGTAATGAAGGCAGAGTTTGAAATGAGTGCAATGGGAGAAATGAAATTCTTTCTCGGGTTATAGGTGGATCAGACACCAAAGGGAATATTTTTACATCAGACCAAGTATGTAGGAGATATTCAGTCGGTTTGACATTGAGAATGCTTCCGCAGCTGGGACTCCACTTGCTACAAATCACGATGTAGCACCCGATGAAATGGTGATCTGGTTGATGCCACTATGTACCGAGGAATGATTGGATCTCTCAGGTACCTCACTACCTCAAGATCTGATATCATGTATGCCACTTGTCGATGTTCAAGATATCAGGCGAAGCCAAAGGTTAACCCTCTAATAGGGGTCAAAAGGATATTTTGTTATCTGAAGGGTACACCAATACTTGGGTTGTGGTATCCTCATGACGATGACTTTGAGCTTACAGTGTATAGTGACTAAGATTACGGAGGTTGCAAGATGAACTACAAGCTACATCAGCGGGATGTCAATTCTTTGGGAGAAGATTAGTGACCTGGTAGTGTAAGAAGCAGAACTCGGTTGCTTTGTCAACCTACGAAGCCGAATATGTTGCCGCTGCAAGTTGCTAGTCACAAATCATATGGATTCAACAACAAATGTGGGATTACGGTTTGAAATACTCTTATACTCCTATTTTGTTGATAACTCTGCTGCAATTGCAGTAACAAAAAATCTGGTCCAACATCCTAAGACCAAACATATTGGAATAAAATATCACTTTATACGTGACTGTTTTGAAAAGAACCTAATTGATGTGGCTAATATAAACATTGATTTTCAACGCGCTGATCTCTATACAAAGGCTTTTGACAAACCACGTTTTTTATATTTTTTAGAGGTCAATGGCGTTGAAAAGAAAAGTGATGAAATCCTGATGATGACCATGTGTAGTCTGATGCGTATCGTAAATTTTCCTTTTTATTTTATTTATATTCATTTGTGTTTTGAATTAAATTGATGTTATTTTCTCGCCTATTAAAATCCTAAAACCGCAACTCGTTTACGGTTTCAGCATTTTAGGGGGAGAATAGGTTAATAGGTCTATGTTAACAACATAAAACGAGGGAGAAGGAGAGGCTAGCTGATAGAAATTAGATCGTATGTGTGATACTGATTCATAACTTAGAAAATGATAGTACACAGGAACAAATCAGTTGGGACTTTAAAAGTTTAAATTGAAAGATGCCAAATTTAAAGTATAAGTCTATGTAGCCTGAGTAATATAAAGGAAAAATGATAGTAAAACTGGTTACTACTAAGGTAACATAAAAAAGTAGACCTAGAGGTTGCTAGCCCACAGATGATATGTCGGTAGATTCAACACAATAGATGATTAGACCTTGTTGGTGATCTCAAGATCAAACTAAGTTGTTCAACTAACTCTGGGTTCCCATCTTATCACTGGTTAACACAATGAACAAAATTTCAATAAGGAGTGACGAGCAAATAAAAGCCATAAATGTGTGCGGATGACCATAAATAGAGCAAAGCACGAAAAAAATGAAAAATAACACTATCAAGCTAATAACTTATGTTGTTGGTGTGTTATGTGCAAAAAAAAATAAAGATGCTCTAACAAGAAGATAGGTTGTGTGCCTCTCTGCTGTGCGATGACACTGACCTGAGGATAAGCATAACCAAGATATTCTAGAACTCATTGTTGTTTGCCGCCTCTCTGCTGTGCGATGGCACTGACCTGAGGCTTGGCTTCTTTTTGAAAGCACTAAGAACAGTTTCTTCTTGTCAAAATACCAGTAGAACGCTCAAAAGTCTCCTAAGGAATGTTGATTACCACATAAGTGTGAGATCTACATATGTTGGTTGAAATAATTAAACCTTAAACTATCACCAATCTGTGTTAAAAGTCTATGTATGGATTTAAGAGGACCAGTATACTAACAATCATCGTGGCTATAATACTTGAAAGTCCAAATCATTGTGGAGATCTAATAGTACTAGTATGATTTCCTAAAATTGCTAACGAATCTAGATGAAAAACAAAGCATCAAAAGGTTTTGATAACATGTTCCAAATGATTTGACTTTCTTGTATGATTCTAAATTGAATTGGTCCATGTATGGTCAAAATGAATTGAAGCTGCTTTTTCAGGAAATGAATTCTTTAGATGTATATCTTAGGATTTACCCCTCACAAAATCAAAAAAACATGTCTTAGTTTTGGATTTCTGTTTTATTTCTTTTATTTTGTTTAAATTTCATCAGTTTAGGCTGTTAAAAATCAGACTATGTCATGGAATTCAATAAAGTATTTTAATTACCTAAAAGGGTCACGTCTGAATGGGTCACATCTGAGGTGACAAATTGGTTTTAAAAGGATCATGTCTGAGGTGATCAAAAGTTTTCAAGTTAAAAGGATCATGTCTGAGATGATCGAGTGCATAAAACGTTATTCAATATAGTAAAGGGTGTAAAATGTAAAATGGTCATAAAGTCAAAAACCATAAGTATGATTCATTCGCACGACGGACCATGGGTATGGACAAGTCATACGGTGAAGGATACGAATGTGCGCAATCGCACGATTAACCTACATATATGGGCATACGTGCGATTGGACCATCAGTATGACTAAAATCACACGATTGGATGACTAAAAATGTGCTAATCTCATGGATGAAGGTGACCGAATGACACAGTCGAACGACTGACTTCTAGTCGCACGACTGAAGGTGACCGACTGTGCTAGTCACACGACTGATCTTTAGTCGCACGAATCAAGTATGCGACTGGGCTCAGTCGCACGACTGAAGGAAACCCTAGTATAAATAGAGGGGGAGTCGGTCGTAGTCACTCATCACTCCCAATATCCTCCTAAAGTCGCACGAGAGCATTGGTAATCTACCAAAACTAGGTTTCATTGCTGTAGCATTGTGTTTGTGATTCTAACAATTACTCTACCTATCTAGAGGTACACTTCAACTAGCTCTGTCAAAATGAAGGTCTTAAGTGCAGGCTTTAAGTGTTGAAATCACAAAAACTTGTAACCGAGACTCCTCTTAAGAATAGAACACTTAAGTGGTCACACATTTTGGCTGAAATGAATCTAAGTGCTAATTCGAGTCTCTGCGGTCAAATGATTGTAAACACAAAGTGAAATGTCATGTCTTGATAAAGAGAAATCTTTTGTGTATAATAGTGAGGTATGCGAATGGACATGTTGATGAACTCCAGTCGCACGATTGAGTTAGCCGAATGACTCAATCGCACGTATGAACCATGCTTATGGGTTCTGTCGCATGACTGTTCCAATCGCATGGTACAGTATATGACTAAGTTCAGTCGCAAGCTCAATCATACGACTGAGCCCAACGCACGACTAAGCCTCAATCGCGTTGTCCATTCGCCCGACTGTACTAAATGAATCAAGTTCATTAAATTTCAAATGTCATCCTGTTACACAAATTCTAACATATATGAGTATTGTGTTGCAGCTCTATGGTTGAACAATGGATAATAAACATCAAGCACAACATATGTGAATATGTTGATGCTCTTCTGAGGATGAAGTACACTGGAGACATCAATGCAGGTTTGCTCAACAAGAGAAACTTCTGCCCACAGTTCAAGTGCTTAGCTCATGCCATCCATAAGTGTATAGTGTCAAGGGGAGGAGGAATTGATGAGATGCCAATCAAATCCAGAATGCATACTTAGCACTAATGTTAAACCATCTGTCCATGTGCTCTCACATGATCCTCTCTTGTTTGATGGAGAGGAAAAAGATGATGTTTTGGACAGAGATAGGAATAATGCTATGCAAATGGGCGGTGGTATGGATGACAAAGACTCTCAAGAAACTAACGAGGTTATGTCATTAATGTCCAAGTTGTCTATGCTTATTGGTTACAGTGGAATATCTCTCAAGCTTATGAACAACAGATTGATCCACAACAGAGCCAAAAGCTTGCTGAAGAAGTACTAAAGATCCTAGAAGAAGGTGATGACCGTGAAGTCGAAACTAAGTTTCTGACACATCGGTAGTGTGAAAATTTCAGCCCGATTTAATTTTTTTGAGAAATCGATTAAAGATTGGGGTTTTGCACATCTAACTCAAGCTAAAGAATCAATAGATCTAAGGCAAAAGTTATGATTAGATGTCATATGTACTTGAACAACTTTTGTAATTGAATCATGTATAAACTTATGTAAATAATGTGTATATATATGTGATATGTCTCTGTCCTGATTATTGACTAATGATTGATGTATTTACAATTTTTTAAATCAACCAGAACAATTATCTCAACAAGATGAGTATGATGTTGCTTCCCTCAGCAAATCAAGTCTCAACTCACAATGATACTTGATCTGCAAAGGATTGTTAGGAGATCAGTGAGTTACACCACTGAGAAAGGGGAAATAATTCATGATCTTACTGACGAGCAACTGGCAGAAATGTTCAAGCTCAATGCCGATGAGATTGTCAAGGACGCTCCAACTTTTGAAGTAACCAGTGACGACGAGATGAACTACATTGATGAGATAGAGATTGAGGACGTCACTGCAAAGCACTATCTAGAGAATGCTGACAAAGAGGGACATGCGGTCCCCAATCTGGGTGATTCCCTGGTTAGTGATACGTTTGAGATGTTAGATAAAATGGAGCAAGAGTTCGAGAAGGTTGAAGATCAAGCCCAAGGCTCAAAACCGATGTTGATATCAGAAAGGCTGAACAAGCCCAACGCGCTGCTCCTAAACCGAATGTCTACACCAAGCTCTACAAAGTAAAGAAACATCACAAGGTGTCAGGAAAGATTATCGCGTGGGCCCATTTGATGATCTTAATGTATACACTGTAAAGAGAGAGAAGGGTATTGAGTACTTTAGATTCCCGCAGGATCTAAAGTCTCTACCTGGTTTTGAGCTCAACAAGCTAGCTAAACTGAAGATGTTATACGCTGACCCGAGAAAGATGTTAGGCTGGTTTGAAGCTGCATCAAAAAAAAGAGTACCACACCAGGTGGGTCAACTTCAAACCTCAACAACTATGAGGTATATCAGACGGTCTGAAGTTGATCCCATAACTAGAAAGCCAAAGATATTGCTGAAGTGGAGTCCTCCATGCACAATGTCAAAAATCCCTCTTAGAAAATGTCACAAGACTTCAGTCCACACAATAAGTGGTGGTACAATGATTGGAGAACAGGGGAGCGGTCATAGTTCTAAACAAAGAGGGCAGAATGGATACTATCAGGGTATTTGACACGATGTGGCTTACCAACTTGTCAGCTGAAGATGTCTACACTGTATACAAGTGGCCACTGTTCTATGACACACAGGATATTGTACAAGCCCTCCAATTCCAAAATGTGATCAGACTCTGCTTTGCATTTGAAATACATGCTGGAGTCACAAGAGAGGAGAAGTACAAGGAGTACGAGGAGGTTATGAAGAAGGTAAGACAATAGATGAATCTAGGTCCAAGGGGGAGTTTGTTGATACATGTGTACCTTGATTGTGATCTTAATGTAATTTGTCTTTATTGTCTTACACATATGTAATAGTTGGGTACTCAATGAAATGCAAATGTTTGGTTGTGTTTATAATGTTTAATATTTCATTAATGAATTGTTTAACGCTTATCTAATTGATTATATAGGTTTATGGTTGTTTGAACTAATATAAATAATGTAATGATAATGAATACATTCAAACTTAGTAATATGAAGTTATCATGCGAATGGCCCTGCTAATGGACCATACGCATGAACAACTTCATGCGAATGACCTAGTCGCACGACTAAAGCAGGAGACTGGATAAGTCGTATGATTTTAACATGAGACTGACTCAGTCGCACGAGTGAGCACTCAGTCGTGCGAATGGATCAACCGCATGGCTCAATCGCACGACTGAACCATGCTAATGGTTCAGTCGCCCGAATGAGCAACCCTAACCTATAAATACCACCTAATTCGTGGAAAAACACAAGCATTGAATACACTTCGACTCCAGACGTACCCTAGCCGTCCAGAGACTCTAAGAACATGTTCCAAGTTCACAGATCACAATAGATCGATTCCTAATCATTCTTAACGTTTATATTCAATACATATGCGTTCTCACCGATTGGATCGCCAATCAAATAGGATTCCGCACTATTTGATTGGTATACACGTTAATTATTTAGTATTTTATTCAATACACAATCCTAACATGATGACCGGTTACCTGTGAAACGGTTAAACGGCAAGACGACGGCAACTAGCGGCGAAACTGTCTCGGCAGGTCACGACGGGGGGAAAGGGAATTAGGGTTGATCGATGTTTTTTTTATAATTTATATGTATATATATAATATTGATATTACACTTTGGACCCTAGACTTTAAATTAATTATTCCCTCAAGTTTAGTTAAATTACAATTTAAACCCTGAACTTTAATTTTTATAATAATAACAATACCAATAATAATAATATTATTTGTAATAATAATAATAAAAGAAATTTTTATTATTAATGTTATATAATATTAAGGTTGGCATGAAAGGTAAATACGACGTGATTTAGTTCGAAATTAAATTAATTTCGCTAAATAATAAACGCACGAAAAGAGAGTTAACGAATTGCGAGTCAATTGACGGACCTGATAGCGACGGATGTCAAAGTATCCCCTAGTTGAGAGAACTTCGTCCCGAAATTCAGCTGGAGTTAGGTCCTGAAGTTGTATCTACGAACAAATGCGGATATTTGGATTTCATCTGGGCTTCCTGTTCCCAGTAAACTCAGGCCCTCGCTTTGTGTTCCATCTCACTCTGACAATTGGAATTTTGCTACGCTTCAGTTGTTTCACTTATTGGTCCATAACTTCTATTGGTTGTTCCACAAAATGTAGCTTCTCATCAATCTTGATTTCCTTGATCGGTACATGAAGGGATCCATCGGCTGAACACTTCTTAAGGTTCGATACATGAAATGTATCATGCACGCTGCTAAGTTCTTGAGGTAACTTTAAGCGATACGCTAAGGAACCAATTCTTTATGTGATTTAGAATGGTCCAACATATCTCGGAGCTAATTCCCTTTCTTTCCAAACCTTACGATTCCCTTCCACGGAGAAACTTTCAATAAGACATGATCACCAACGTTGAACTCTAAGGGATTGCGTCGGTTATCAGCGTAGCTTTTTTGACGATCTTGAGCTGTCTTAAGCCTATCCTTGATTGGAATATCTTGTCAGTAGTTTCCTAGATAATCTCCGGGCCTGTCAATTGGCTTTCACCTACTTCGCCCAACACACCGGAGATCTACATTTTTAAATAATTAAAAAAATTGTCCATGTTGTTTCTAAATTGACAAAAAAATCCCCTAGATTATTTAGTTTAAGTTTTTAACACTTACAAGCTTTATAACTTCGAAAATTATTATTATTAGTAATAATATTATAACTAGTGTAAGGCCCCGTACCCCGGACGCTTACAACTGGTCAATCATCGCACATAAAACATATATTTTCATCATTTTACATAAAAACGTTGCAGTGGAAACATTTAAACAAACATTCCATTTCATTATAAAGGCTTTTGCAAAACAATACATCGTTATCAAGTTACAAAATACATGTTGCATTACATCACAAAATCATTATAAATATGGATGTCATCCAAAAGAGCTGAGTAGCCGCCTCGTGCCATCCCCAACAACTATTACCTGTCCATTGGAAACAGATAAAAGTTAGTGTTGCTGAGTGAGTTCTAGTTTTATAATAAAACATACTTTTCTTTCATTAAAATCGTTCTTTACTTTCATGCGATCATACATCTTACGTACACATAGATAATATCATTATTATCTTGATCGTTCATTCGTTCATACTTTCATTCTTTCATTACTTTTGATGACATGTACATTAACCTGAACATTATGCACGAACATGGTAACTCGGCCTGAGGTCTTTCATAGACCTCGAACATTATGCACGAAGCTAACTCTAGTACCTAGGGTAAGTACATTCACCATTTATTTTTCTCTTTCATTCCGAATCATTGCCACATGCTATACCTTGAACATTATGAACGAAGCGGGTAACTGGGCCTGAGGTCTTTCATAGACCTCGAACATTGAGCACGAAGCTGACTCCATCACCTAGGGCAAGCAGCAAGGATCCCATACATATGGTCAATCACAAAGATTGGACCCGAGTGTGCATCCTTCCGGGGTAGCTAACCCGCACGCCATTGAGCTAACACCCTTCATTAGTTTTGCACCTCCATACATTTGCTTGCAAGCCTTTCTTTCATTCATTCGTTCATTAATGCATGCATTCATTTATCATGTTCCTCTTTTCATTATCTTCCACTTTACGTTACATAATACTTTCATTTCATTCATTAATATTCAACGTAAAGCCATTGGAAAAAAACTCATACATAACAATAATGAACATCAACATGCACAGCTAACATCATCATACAGAGCATCATACATACATATCATACATCATGCATAATCAAACTACATCATACGTCATCATCATTATCAGCTATGCAAAACATACCCTCTAAGGCCTCAAAAATCATCTTACATGAACTTACTGGAACCTTCACGTCAAAACTTACATCTGCACTTCCCACCTAAAGTTAGTACATAAATTACACTTTCCACGGGTACACCAGCCCTACTTGGGCGTATGGGCACCCTTCAGTCGCATGGCCTCCCAGGAGGCTGAACATCATCCCAATGGACTTAATGCAGATCAACACCCATCCGAATGGACCTAATGTGGATGAACACTTGTGCAAAGGGACCTAATGTGGATGGAACTAGGCGTATGGACCTCAGTCGCATGATTCCCCATGCGAATGACCCTCAGTCGCACGACTGGCATGCGTATGGGATCCAGTCGCATCACTCCCTACGAATGAATCTCAATCTCAAAGCTGGCATGCGTATGGACCTCAGTCGAATTCCTTTCGGCCGTATGGCCTCCAATCGCATGCTATTCGGTCGCATAGCCCTAACTGGTGCAAAGCAGTTCATCTTGAACCTAATCTGCCATTTTCGACCTCCGAGCTCTTCTAAACCCATTCTAAGCCCAAGTCAACCATCCTAAACCTGAGGAAAACATACCACAATACCATTCAAGCACACACAAGCCCGAAATCAAACACCATTCGCATCACACACAAACACATACACCACGGGTCAAACACACACATTTCAAAAACGGGTTTCACTATGTGTTCCAGCCCCAAATCTATTAAAATCGTGTAAAAGAGGGGTCCTAGAACTCATACAAACAATACCAACAAGTAGAGCTCCTATTCAACCCGCTACACTTCAACTTTCACGCTCGAATCCACACGAACCAAGCTTTTCTCCCTTTCTCTATTTTCTCCTTCTCTCCTCTATTTGGCTGAGTTTTTGCAAGTGTGGGGAGGGTGCGGGCTGGCCTCCCCTCTTATTCTTCTACTTATCCAATCTTTCTCTCGTTTTGGCAAGTTTGGTCCCCCGACTTTGGACTCTATTTCTTTCTCTTCTTTCGTCGGTTTAAAAGAAAATATCTAGGTGTTACAAGTTCACCCTCCCTTAAATAGGTTTTGTCCTCGATACCTGTTATTCCTCGAATAGACGTGGGTAATGCTGTCTCATTTCTTCTTCAGTCTCCCATGTAGACTCGGATCCTTTCCTGTGATTCCACTGTACACGCACAAGAGGAACCACTTTATTCATCAATCTCTTCTCTTTTTGATCGATGATTCCCACTGGTTGCTCCACATGATTAAGCCGTTCGTCTACTTCGTTATCCTCTAGTGGAACAATCATATCTTCATCTGTCAAGCACTTTCTCAGACGAGATACATGGAATGTCAGGTGACTTCCACTTAACTCGTCTGGTAACTCCAGTCTATAGGCCACCTCTCCTACTCGGGCAATGATACGGAAAGGGCCTATGTACCTAGGGCTCAACTTGCCCCGCTTTCAAAACCGGATGATACCTTTCCAAGGTGAGACCTTCAGCATAACCCAGTCACCCACCGTAAACTCAGTCGGTCTGCGTCATTTATCAGCATACTACTTCTATCTATCTTTGGCTGCCTTCATGAAGGCCTTGATCTTTTCAAGCTTCTTATTCGTACCCTCGATTACCTTGACGCTCCCTAACTCATTCTGACAAATATCACCCCAACACATGGGTGTAAGGCATCTCCTACCGTATAGCATCTCATAAGGGGGCATACTAATGCTAGCATGATAATTGTTATTATATGAGAACTCAGCTAATGGCAAGTGGTCGTCCCAACTTCCTCCAAAATTGATAACACATGCCTGAAGCATGTCCTCCAATGTTAGAATGGTCCTCTCTGACTGACCATCAGTCTGGGGATGATAAGGTGTGCTGATATGTAACCTCTTCCTCATAGCATCGTGGAATTTCTCCAGAATTTGGATGTAAACCAGGTGTAATGATCCGACACAATAGACACTGGTACACCGTGACAAGTTACAATCTCCTTGATGAAAAGATCCGCCAACCTCTCAGATGAATATGTCTCGCGGATCGATAGGAAGTGAGCACTCTTCGTCAAACGGTCAACTATCACCCATATGGCATCATACCCTTTCGGGGTACGTGACAGCTTCGTAATGAAATCCATTGTGATGTGCTCCCACTTCCATTCCGGTATATCTAAAGGTTGAATCTTTCTATACAGCTTTTGATGCTCGGCCTTCACTTGTAAGCAAGTAAGGCACTTACTCACATACTTCACCACATCGCGCTTTAACCCGCCCACCAATAGTCTTTCTTCATGTGTTGATACATTTTTGTGGCACTGGCATGAATGAAGTATCGAGTCTTGTGACCTTCATCCATGATTTTCATGCGTAGATCCCCAAAACAAGGAATCCACATCTGTCCAAATCGGGTCCTAACACCAAGTGTGTTTTCACCCATTTCCCCAACCAGACCTCTCATTCTTTTGAAGTTAAGATGATATTCCTTCAATGCTCATCTTGAAACTCTTTAATTTGCTTCATCACGTCAGAGGTCATGAGTAGCTGATACGCTTTCGCCCAAATCGGCTAGGGGCTCTCTTTCTGACTAAGGGCGTCCGCCACCACGTTGGCTTTGCCCGGATGGTAATGGATCTCGTAGTCATAATCCTTTAAAAGCTTCAAACATTGTCTCTATCTCATGTTCAGGTCCTTCTGCTCAAAGAAGTACTTCAAGCTCTATGGTCAGTGAATATGGTGCACTTCGTTCCATACAGATAGTGCCTCCAAATCTTTAGCGCAAAGACCACGGATGCTAGCTCCAAGTCATGAGTAGGGTAGTTAACCTCATGAACCTTCAACTGTCGATATGCATAGGCTATAACCTTCCCTCTCTTCATTAACACACAACCCAACCCCGAGTAGGAAGCATTAGAATAAACCACCAGATCATCACTTCCATCGGGTAATGACAGAACAGGAGCTTGAGTCAATCTCGCCTTCAATTCTTCGAATGCCTTCTCTTGAGCTTAACCCCATACAAACTTAACGTCTTTGTGGTCAAATTAGTTAGTGGAGAAGCGGTCTTAGAGATGTCTTCGATGAATCTTCTATAGTAGCCCGCCAAACCAAGAAAACTACGAATCTCGAATGGCATCTTTGGAGACTTCCATTGCATCACCACCTCCACTTTTGTCGGGTCCACCAGAATCCCGTCAGGATTCACCACATGACCCGAGAATTGAACCTCGCGCAACCAGAACGCGCGCTTGGATAACTTGGCGTACACTTCTCCTTACGCAATGTCTTTAGAACCTCCCGAATGTGACCGGCATGCTCAATCTCGCTCTTAGATTAAATTAGATTATCATCAATAAACATAATCACTGATTTATCCAACCTCAGCCAACACACTCGATTCATCAAATCCATGAAAGCAGCTGGCGCGTTTATCAAACCAAATGACATAACAAGGAACTCGTTGTGACCATAACGTGTGAGAAAAGTTGTTTTAGGGATGTCCCACTAATTTACTTTCAACTCATGGTAGCCCGATCGAAGGTCTATTCTTGAAAACCAACTGGCACCTTGAAGCTGATCGAACAAATTATCTATTCTCGGTAAGGGGTATTGGTTTTTTATCATCAACTTGTTCAGCTCACGGTTGTCTATACACTTCCTCATACTACCATCTTTCTTTTTCATGAATAGGACCGGAGCACCCTAAGGAGAGACACTCGGTCTAATGAACCCCTTATCAAGCAGCTCTTACAATTGCTCCATCAACTATTTCATCTCAGGCGGAGCGAATCGATACGGTGCCATGGCGACAGGTTGGGCACCTAGTATCAAATCAATCTGGAACTCGATCTCTCTGTGAGGTGGCACTCCTGATAAATCTTCTAGGAACACGTCTGGAAAGTCACACACAACCGGTACCTCAGACAGTTGTAGTGTTAGCGTATCCACATCCTTTACATAAGACAAGTAGGCGTTACATCAACGCCTCATACACTTTCCCGCCCCACCATTGAAATTACTTTCGAGATCATCGTGACCCGATACCCATGAATCGTTACCAAACTCCCATCGAGCGCCGTCAAACCAATCATCTTCTTACGACACACAATGTTCACCTTGAAGTCCGCTAACCAATCCGTACCAAGAACTAAATCGAAACCACCTAAGGTCATCGAGAACGGTCTAACAGGAAACTTATGGCCTTCTAGTTCCACATCACAGACTTCTATCATCCAGAAATCCTGGTAGACTTACCTATGGCAGTTTCTACATCAAAGGGCGCATCAACACGTCTACTACCAACAGGCAGGTTAGCACAGAAAGCAGCATAAATAAAACTTTACTAACACCCGAATCAAATAACATAGAAGCTAAACTTTGGTTCACTAGAAACGTACCTGAAACGACATCAAGGTCTGTTCTAGCTTCCTCCTGTGTCATAGTGAATGCGCTGGCACTCGCCCTCGGTCCTTCACTTCGCGTCTTCTTCACCCCCGAACCCTTGGCTTCTTATAGTCTTTACTCATATGACCACTCTCCCCACAGTTGAAACACCTCGTACCCCTGCAATCTCTAGCCATATGACCCAGCTTCCCATACTTGAAACAGACATTCGACCCCCGTCTACACTCGCCACTATGCTCCTTCCCACATTTGCCACACTTCTCGATCCGTTCGTTCCGGTGTGACTACACGGCGATCGTCCACCCGTGCCTTCTTGTTACCCGTCGAGGCATCACCCCAACCAAACTCTTCCCATTCCAGTTCCGATCACTACCTCCTCTTGCTACCTTCAGCTACTACCACCACGGCTCTCTCATCATACAATCTTCATGCCAAATCCACCGCCGACCTAAACGTGCTTGGTCGGGCTGCGATCATGTGCCTATGGATATCCGCCGGCAAGCCCTGAATGTACCTCTTAATCTTTCACAATAGAGGCATCACCTGATCCGGCACCAGACGTGCCATTTCATTGAATTGGTGGTGTACTGCTCATGTGTCATCGTTCCCGCCTCCAGCTGCAGGAAATCCCTCTCAACTTCGTCCATTTCTCTATGAGGATAGAACTCCTCAATCACCAACTTATTCAATTCGGACCATCTATCCTCCCAGTAGCCAGACTACCCTCAGCTTGGACAATATTGTCCCACCAGCATAGAGCTAAGTCCACAAAAGAATAGGCAACAAACTTTACTTTCTGATCCTCCAGGCACTCATTGATATTTAAAACAACCTCCATTTCTCTCACCCATTAGTGAGCCGCAACAGCAGTGTCGTTACCGTCAAAAGTAGGGGGCTTGCATCATTGAAATGCCCCATAGTTACAGCCTCATGCTGCCTCCAGCGCATGCTCTTCTTCTTCCTCTTCTTCATCATCAGAGAGAACCGTTTTAGGCTCCGGTTGCTCCCGTCCTCCCGAGGGCCTATTCATCTCTATGACACCCTACAGCCAGGTGTGACAATCTCTTTCCTTTCCCCTTCCCATCCAGCATTAATAACTTCGATCACTATAGATGGTAAGATTGCCTGCATGACCTAATGGACTTCTTCCACAACCGCCTCTTTTACTAAGGCTCTCAGATTAGCGCTCTCATCGCCACCCTCCGAATGAGGGGTCTCGGGTTCTTCATGAACCACCTTTTCCACTCTAGGTCTTCCCCTCTTGGGTCGCGGTTCAGCACCATGACCTCCACCACGTGAAGCTTTCGAAGATCTATCACCGGCCATTCACACGCACACTGAAAGATTCAAACACCAACACGGTCAATCAAGGGAACAACTCAGTTTATGTCAAGTATCGTAAGTCCCTAATTATAGTGGCCAATTGTGATTACCAACTTACTTTACTCTTCATATCCCAAGCATTACATGTCCTACTACACGAGTATTTAAATCTACAAACAACACATAGACCACATAACATGCGCACGTAATACCGGTTATCATTACGAAAATACCTATAGGCACGCAACTACTCAGATTGGTATCCCTTCCCTTTTCGTCCCATTCTTAGTTTAAGTTACGGTTTATTTCAAAATATAACCATTTAACTTAAACTTTGGCTCTGATACCCACTTGTAAGGCCCCGTTCCCGGGACGCTTACAGCTGGTCAATCATCGCACATAAAATATATATATTTTCATCATTTTACATTAAAACATTACAGCGGATACATTTAAACAAACATTCCATTTCATTATAAAGGATTTTGCAAAACAATACTTCGTTATCAAGTTACAAAATAAATGTTGCAATACATCACAAAAGCATTATAAATATGGATGTCATCCGAAAGAGCTGAGTAGCCGCCTCGTGCCATCCCCAACAACTATTACCTACCAATTGGAAACACATAAAAGTCAGCGTTGCTGAGTGAGTTCTAGTTTTATAATCAAACATACATTTCTATAATTAAAATCGTTATTTACTCTCATGCGATCATACATCATACGTACACATAGATAATATCATTATTATCTTCATCATTCATTCGTTCATACTTTCCTTATTTCATTCGTACGTTCATTACTTTTGATGACATGTACATTACCCCGAACATTGTGCACGAAGTGGGTAACTATGCCTGAGGTCTTTCATAGACCTCAAACATTGTGCACGAAGTTGACTCCAGTTCCTAGGGCAAGTACATTCACCATTTATCTTTCTTTTTCATTCCGAATCAATGACATATGCTATACCCCGAACATTGTGCACAGAACGGGTAACTGGGCCTGAGGTCTTTCATAGACCTCGAACAATGTACACGAAGCTGACTCCATCACCTAGGGCAAGCAACAAGGATCCCATATGTATGGTCAATCACAAAGATTAGACCCAAGTGTGCATCCTTCCGGGGCAGCTAACTCGCACACCATTGAGCTAACACCCTTCATTGGGTGTGCACCTCCACACATTTGCTTTCAAGCCTTTCTTACCTTCATTCGTTCATTAATGCATGCATTCATTCATCATATTCCTCTTCTCATTATCTTCCACTCTACGTTACATAATACTTTCATTTCATTCGTTAACATTCAACGTAAAGCCATCGGAAAATAATCATACATAACAATAAGGAACATCAACATGCATAGCTAACATCATCATACATGGCATCATACATACATAACATACATCATGCATAATCAAGCAACATCATACGTCATCATCATTATGAGCTATGCCCAATATAACCTCTAAGGACTCAAAAGTGATTTTACATGAACTTACGGGAACCTTCCACGTCAAAACTTACATCTGCACTTCCCCCCGAAAGTCAGAACATAAACTACGTTTTCCTCGGGTACACCAGCCCTACTTGGGCGTATGGGCACCCTTCAGTCGCATGGCCTCCCAGGCGACTGAACATCATGCGAATGGACCTAATGCATATCAACACCAATGCGAATGGACCTAATGTGGATGAGCACTTATGCGAATGGACCTAATGTGGATGGAACTAGGCGTATGGACCTCAGTCGCATGATTCCCCATGCGAATGACCCTCAGTCGCATGACTGGCATGCGTATGGGATCCAGTCGCATCACTCCCATACGAATGAATCTCAATCACACGACTGGCAGGCGTATGGACCTCATTCAAATTCCTTTCGGCAGTATGGCCTCCAATCACATTCCATTTGGTCACGTAGCCCTAACTGGTGCAGAATGCTGTTCATCCCGAACGTACACATAAATAATAATTATTATCTTCATCATCGTTCGTTTCGTACTTTTATTATCTTCTCGTTTTCAACTAGGTCCTGTCATGTGCTTAACCCCCCTCTAGAGAACGAAGCAATTCATCTAGGGTTAAGCGACAAAGACCCCATACGTCTGGTCAATCACAAAGAGTGAACCCCTATGTGCATCCTAATGGGGTATATAACCCGCACACATTTGAGCTGACAACCCCTCATTTGGTGTGAACCTCCATAAATTTGCTTATCACACGGATTAAGCCCCAATGTGCGTCCTCATTGAGTGTGAACTTCCATACATTTGCTTGCAAGTCTTTCTTACATTCGGTCATTCATTAATGCATGAATTCTTCATTTCGTTCCTCTTTTCATTATCTTCAACTTTACATTACATAATACTTTCATTTCATTCATTAACATTCAACGTAAAGCCAAGGGAAAATAATCATACATAATGACAAGGAACATCAACATACACAGTCAACATCATCATACCGTGCATCATACATACATACATAACATACATCATGTATAATCATACAACATCACACATCATCATGCCCAATATAACGTCTATGACCTCAAAAGTCAACTTAAATGAACTCCCGGGAACCTTCCCCGTCAAAACTTACATTTGCACTTTCCCCCGAAAGTCAGTACATAAACTACGTTTTCCTCGGGTACACCAGCCTTACTTGGGCGTATGGGCACCCTTCAGTCGCATGGCCTCCCAGACAACTGAACATCATGCGAATGAACACCCATGCAAACGGACCTAATGCGGATGAACACTTGTGCGAATGGACCTAATGCGGATGGAACTAAGCCTATGGACCTCAGTCGCATGACTCCCCATGTGAATGACCCTCAGCCGCACGGTTGGCATGCGTATGGGCTCCAATCGCATATCACATACGAATGAACCTCAATCGCATGCATGGCATGCGTATGGACCTCTGTCACATTCCTTTCGGCTGTATGACCTCCAGTCGCATGCCATTCGGTCGCATAGCCCGAACAGATGCGGAATGCAGTTCATCCCGAACCCAATCTGCCATTTTCGACCTCCAAGCTCTTCAAAACCTCTTCTAAGCCCAAATCAACTATCCTAAACCTTAAGAAAACATACCACAACACCATTCAAGCACACACAAGCCTGAAATCAAACACCACTCGCATCACACACAAACACATACACACAGGTCAAACAAAAACATTTTGAAAACGGTTTCACTATGTGTTCCAGCCCTAAATCAGTTGAAAACGTGTAAAGAGGGGTTCTAGAACTCACACAAACAATACTGACAAGTAGAGCTTTGAATCAACCCGTTACACTTCAACTTTCACGCTCGAATCCACACGAACCAAGCTTGAAAGCCCCTTTTCTCCCTGTTCTCCTACTCTTTTCTCTTTGGCTGAGTTTTTGCAAGTGTGGGGAGGGTGTGGCTGCCCTCCCCTCTTATTCTCCCACTCATCCAATCTTTTTCCCGTTTTGGCGAGTTTGGTCCCCGACTTTGAACTTTATTTATTTTTCTTCTTTCATTGGCTTATATATTGTATATATATGTATATATATGTACATATATATATATGTATATATATACATATATATACATATTTACGTATAAGGGGGGGGGGGGTTCAAATGAGAAATACTTTTTTTGTTAGAACTTTAATAATCAATCTTAGTCACTTATTTTTTATCACATGCCATTTCCCTGTTTTTTAAAAACGTTCATAATTTTTTTTCACGACATCAGTTTTTTTAAAACAATTCACCATAAAATTCAGTATTTTTTATCTTTTCAACGCCTACTATATTGATATACTTTTCTTAAAAAATCGTCCATCCGTTATTTACATATGTGTAAATCTAGTTGTACACACGTGTAGTTTTACACATGTAAAATGAATTTTGTTAAAAAATAAAAAAAAATATTTTTTTAAGAAGGAGGTAAAGTGGGGGAACATTTTGGTGCTTTAATTATTTTATTATTATGTTACTTTTCAATTTATAATTTTTATAAATGTGTTTTTGTTAATTATAATTTATCATTGAGAACTTATGATTAAGATTGGTTGATAGAGTTCTCACAAAAAAAGTTAGTTATCATTTGATCTATCCACTATACGTATATATATACACGTACATATATATACTCGTGTATATTTATATATTTGTATATACATAGGTAAATATATACGTACATATATATATACGTGTATATATAAGTATATATATACGTACATATATATACATATACATATGTACATATATATACATATATATATATACATATATATATATATATATACATATATATATATAATATATATATATACATAATATATATATACGTATATATATACGTATATACGTATATAATATACGTATATACGTATATATATACGTATATATATACGTATATACGTATATATATACGTATATATATATATACGTATATACGTATTATATACGTATATATATATAGTATATACGTATATATATACGTATATATATACGTATATATATATATATATATATATATAGATATATATATATATATATATATATATATATATGTACGTATATATATATACACGTATATACGTATATATATATTATACGTATATACGTATATATATATATACGTATATATATATATATATACGTATATATATATAACATATATATATACGTATATATATATACGTGTGTATATATATATACGTGGTGTGTATATATATACATATATATATATATATATATATATATTGTCACACCCTCAAAATCCACGTGCGGAGTTTTACCGCGAGGCGTGTGAACAAACCAGGATCACAGTCAATAGTTACTCTGAACAACTCTATATGCCACAATTAAAATAAAATCAACCAAAGTATAAACTTTAAACTATGCGCAAGCATTTTGTAAAACAACCCAAAGAAATAAAAATGTATACTATGGCAAAACATACACCAACCCAAAAGAGTAAACATTAACCATTAAAACAATAAAGATGTCTTGAAGACCGAGTCTTAGAATGCAAGTGAAACCATGTAATGCTCCTAAAGGCAAGCAAGCTAATGACCTGAGAATAGCATACTAAAATGTCAACACAATGGTTGGTGACTTCAAGAGTGATATTCAAACATAAGCAGTTTATTAACAGAGATATAAAAGTAGTGCATTATAACAGATAGCTAGTCCATTAACAATAAATATTAACTCATAGTGACTTCGCAATTAAAGTTGACTGTGTTACGTTGTTGCCTCCTGTCACGACTTAACAAGTCGTGACAATGATCAATAGGACAAATTTCACCCGGTTGACCTCGAGTCACACAGGTGGGGCTCGTCAGACCCAGTAGTACTACCCAAATTTCCCCGCTATTCAATATTAAAAATTCGAAAGTGTGAGGACTTTTCCATGATATCAACACTATATTAATATTATACCCAACTTGAATATATAAAGCATTTATTGTTTACCAGTATGCTATCTCCCTCAAAAGAGATTAAGTAAAGAGTGGGGCATGAACTCACCTGATATGCGTAACAGATACTTAGAGTTTTACTTGACAGACAGAGTGGGCAGACAACCTTCAGGGGTTACCTAGATCATATAAGTACATGAGTATGTGTAAACAGAGAACATGTGAAACCCTAAGTACACTACAACCAAGGACTCAAGGTTTCAGAAAAACAAACACGTTTGACCAAGTTGACCCGTTTGACCCATTGGTGACTTTATGTGTTATAAACCATTCAAGCAATCATACACATATATCATACTTGGTTAACATTCAAATGGATCATATGTATGCAATAGTATCCAGGTATATCACTTAGATTATCATACAACCAAGTATCATACAAGTCATGCGAATCTAGAACATTAACATGTCCACTAGTTATAACACAACTAACATGTCACACAAAGATCAAATAACGCACCACATGCCATGTGAAGTCACTCACGATTTCACATCCTACACCTGCTAATCCTAATAAGTAGGGGCCTCAGATTCGCACGCGTGTATGATGCTCATATTCATATTCATTAAGCATGTTCATTGCATTCAACACACACCACAACAATCAATTTCCAGTCCCAAACATAATGTCTTAGCTACTAACCAACATCAACATCATATATGATCATCAAAGTCCAAACATCACCCATGATTATCTAGGCATCCCATACAACTAATTAACATGTTCTATCATATTAGAATTCATCCATGAACATACTAACATGCTCCTAACATCCCAAACATGTTCAAACTATCATCCTTCAAACTTTGTGCAAATAAGGTTTCTGTTTTGGGAAAGTACATTCCAACATATCAAACACTCAATGTATTCATGAATTCATTATAATTATACCATCTCAAGCTCATAACAATATCTAGACATGATTAACAATACCTAGTCATCATAATCTGTTAATCATTATGAACAAAAGTTTCCACTTTTGGCAAGATATGAACAACAACATTCATTCTTTGATTTCTAGCATTCATATCAACAATCTAGCATCTAATTATCATCATGAACACATCAACAACATCAATCTATCATTAGATCATCATGTCATGGAAATAAAGTTACTATTATTAGTAACCTATGAACACCTACATCAATTCATCAATTCTTTGCAAGATCAATGTATCCTAGCATTCATACAACCTACTAATCATCATACATTCATCAAACAATCATCAATCATACATAACTTATCAATTTCGAATTAGGGTTGCCTAGGCTCAAAGTTCATGATCAATCCATAAAAAGATACAATTCATGCATAATCAACGTTAAACAACATGTATTCCATCAACTAACATACTAACATCATCAATTAACATCAATTTCGACCACATGAAGATACAAAATCGAATTAGGGTTCGGCCACCAACAAGAACTCACAAAAACATGTAAAATCTAACCTCTAAACTGTAGTTGCTTGCAATTGATGATTCCAACGTGTCCTAAACCTTGATACCGAACCAATTTCGTGATCTCTTGCTTGTTCTAAGTGAAATTCGAAGTGGGGAGGGGTTGGGAATGCAGGTTGCGGCCGAATGGGGGTGGAGGGCTAGGGTTTGGGTGTTTTGTTTAATTAGTTTGTATAGTACCATTTAAACCCTTGTGTTTTGGTATTTTATAAAAACTACTTTAAACTCTTTGTAAAATGTTTTAAACTAATAATATAAAGATATAAACTAATGATAATCATTATATATTTTATCTTTATAAAAACACAAGACATACAAATAAATGGGCACGTTTCCACGTTACGCGATTAATTTCCTACTTAACCTTTAAAACATGCAAACACATAAACATAATACCATAATCACATAATCAAATAGATTATCAATAATGTAACATTATTAATTATTATTAGGTCACCAACGTTAAACGACAACTAGTGTGTGCTTACGACATGTGTATGCAAGACTCAACGGAACTAACGGAGTTTGATAACGGAAATTTACCGGATGTCACATTATCCCCATGTTGAAAGAATTTTCGTCTCGAAAATTGCGTTACATGGTGAGAGTGTTCCATCACTGGTCTACTACATTAGCACACAGAAATCGAAATCGAGTGAGTTTTGGGTGAGTTGTCACATCATCCCCATGTGAAAAAAATTTCGTTCTGAAATTTAAATCAATACCTTCGTCTGCTGGCATCGTCATTTCGAATAGTTAAGGGTACTTAAGCTTCATTTGATCATCACGTTCCCATGTGAATTTGGTCCACGTCGCGAATTCCAACGGATTTTGACAATGGGTATCTTGCTTTGCTTAAGTGTTTTCACCTCACTATCCATCACCTCGACTGGTTCTTCGATAAAACACAATTGTTCATCCACTTGAACTCCTTCTAGTGGTACGACCATTGTTTCATCAGTTATGCACTTCTTTAGGTCTGCCACGTGAAATACATCATGGATTCCACTTAGCGAATCAGGTAGGGGTAGACGATAGGCCACTGGACCTATTCTTTCCACTATTTCAAATGGTCCAACGTACCTCGGATTTAGCTTCCCTCTCTTACCAAACCGAACTACGCCTTTCCATGCTGAGACTTTTAACAAAACCTTGTCACCAACCTAAAACTCTAAAGGTTTCCATCTCTTATCAGCATAACTCTTTTGTTTGTCTCGCGCTGCAGCCATATGTTTCGTATCTGCACAATCTTCTCGGTTGTCTCATGAATTAACTTGGGACCTTTAGCTGACTATCACCAATTTTTGCCCAGCAAACTGGTGATCTACATTTTCTCCCATACAGCGCCTCGAAAGGTGCTGCCTATATGCTCGTATGATAACTGTTGTTGTAAGAAAACTCCACCAATGGCAGGTGAATTTCCCAGTTATTCCCGGTCAATCACACAAACACGTAGCATATCCTCCACGTCTGTATGGTACGCTCACTCTGGCCATCCGTCTGTGGGTGATATGCAGTTTTCATATCCAATCGTGTACCCAAAGATTTCTGCAATGATTGCCAGAAATGTGATGAAACGAGCGTCGCGGTCGAAATAATTGAGATAGGTACACCGTGTCTCGAAACGATCTCTTTAAGGTACAGTCGAGTTAATTTCTCCATCTTATCTGTTCCTTGATTGCAAGGAAGTGAGCAGACTTTGTCAATCGATCCACATAACCCATGTCGTGTCACAACCAATATTAGTCCGGGTAACATAGTAATAAAATCCATGGAGATTTGTTCCCCTTTCCACATTGGTATCTCAGGTTGTTGTAACAGTCTGGATGGTTTTTGATATTCCACTTTTACTTTTGAGCAGGTCAAACACTTGCTCACATACGTAGCTACATCCGCTTTCATGTTCGCCCACCAGTAGTATGCCTTTAGGTCATGATACATCTTGTCGGATCCAGGATGTATAGAATACTTAGATTTGTGTGCCTCGCTCATAACTAAATCTCTTATATTTCCATAGACAGGCACCCAAAGTCTATCCATGAAATACCGAATTCCATCCTCTTTTACCACCAGTTGTTTATCCATTCCCCTTAACGACTCAGAACTAGCATTTTCTGCTTTTAAGGCTTCTATTTGTGCCTCCTTAACTTGTTCGGGCAGTTGGGTACTGATAGTAAGCTGTAAAGCTCACACCCATCTGGGTTTAGTTGTTTCCTTCTTGCTTAAGGCATCGGCAACTACGTTCACCTTTCCCGGATGGTACTTAATAGTGCAATCATAGTCGTTTAGTAGTTCCACCCAACGTCGTTGCCTCATATTCAACTCTTTTTTGCTTGAAGATATGTTGATGACTCTTGTGATCGGTGTAGATAGTGCACTTGGTACCGTACAAGTAATGTCTCCAGATGTTTAAGGCAAAAACCACTGCACCCAATTCTAAGTCATGGGTGGTATAGTTCTTCTCATGAACGTTTAGTTGTCTCGAGGCGTAAGCTATCACCTTTTCTCGTTGCATCAAGACACAACCCAATCCTTGAATGGATGCATCGCAATACACCACGAAATCATCTGTTCCCTCTGGTAGTGCTAATATCGAGGCAATACAGAGTTTTTGTTTTAACAATTGAAAAGATGATTCTTGGCTCTCACTCCATTTGTATGTCATTCCTTTGTGAGTCAAGGCTGTGAGAGGTTGTGCAATCTTACAAAATCCTTCTATTAACCATCGGTAATATCCTGCTAATCCCAGAAAGTGTCTTATCTCACTCGGTGTTTTGGGTGTAGTCCAATTTTTTTTCGCCTCAATTTTGGCAGGATCAACATGTATCCCTTTCTAATTAACCATATGACCTAGAAATTGCACTTCTCTTATCCAAAAGTCACACTTTGAGAATTTGGCATACAGCTGCTCATTTTTCAATAGTTCTAAGATCATTCGTAAGTGCTGTTCATGATCGTCCTTGGTCCTAGAATATATCAGTATATAATCGATAAACACAATGATGAACTGATCAAGATAGGGTTTGCACATGTGGTTCATGAGGTCCATGAACACAGCAGGTGCATTAGTCAACCCAAAGGCATGACCAAGAACTCATAATGACCATAACGAGTACGAAACGCGGTCTTGGGAATATCTTCTTCTTCGACTCTAAGTTGATGATCACCGGATCTTAAGTCAATCTTCGAATAATAGCATGATCCCTGAAGCTCATCAAACTGTCGATACGAGGTAAATGGTATCGGTTCTTGACTGTTAATTTGTTTAATTCTCTATAATCGATGCACATCCGGAATGTGCCATCCTTCTTTTTAAAAAAAGGAACAGGAGCCCCCCAAGGTGATGTGCTAGGTCGAATAAAGCCCTTATCTAAAAGCTCCTAAAGTTGTGATGACAACTCTTGTAGTTCGTTCCGTGCTAATCGATAAGGTGCCCTAGCAATCGGGGCTGCGCCGGGAGTCAACTCGATCTAGAATTCCACTTGGCAGTGAGGTCGTAATCCAAGAAGATCCTCTAGAAACACCTCTGGAAAATTGTGCACTATGGGAATATCCTCCATTCTCCTTTCTTCCACTTGCTTATCGGTTACGAGTGCTAGAATAGCCACACGACCCTTTTGTAATAACTTTTGGGCTTTCATGTATGAGATGATCCCTATCATAGCACCACTCCTATCACCTCTGACTATAAGGATTTTGTCACCAACAGGATTCGTATGATCTTCTCATGACATATGACTTCCGCTTGCTTCCTAGAAAGCCAATCCATGCCTATCACAATATCAAAACTCCCCAGCGTAACAGCCATAAGATCTATAGCGAAAGTATGACCAGCAAGTTCTATCTTACAGTATTTAAGGATATGCGTTTCATGGATCTGTTTACCGTCGGCCATTCCTCAGTGTATTTAGATTCTAAAGCAGAGGGTATATCACTTAAAAGACTACAGAACTTTAAGGACACGAAACTCCTATCGGCTCCAGTATCGAATAGTACCGTAGCAAAACAACCATTAACAAAGAACCTACCAGTAACAGTTGTGGGATAATTTATAGCCTCACCTGAGCCAATGACAAAGGCTCTCCCCTTGGCTCCATCTTTGTTGCTGCCATTACCAGTACCATTGCCACCGTTGTTGTTATTACCGTTGTTGTTGTTGTTGTTGTTGTTGCCATTACCATTTCTCCTTAGTTGTGGGCAGTTTCGCCTATAATGCCCTTCTTTCCCACATTCAAAACAACCTTTGGGAGTTTCTTGAGGTTGTTGTGGTCCTTCTTACCGGCTCACCACGACAATCCTTAGCAGCGTGTCCAATTTTTCCACAGCGATGACACTTGAAGTTATCACACCTTCCCATATGATGGTAATTACACCGAGTGCACTTCGGATGTCTACCACCATAATCACTGGGTCCTTGATTATTTGCAGCCGTTTGGTTGAAGTTACGGTTATTGTCGAACCTCCGTTGTTGCTGAACTGGCTGTTGTTGCTGTTGAGGTTGAGGTTGACCGCTAGAAGATGATGCTGATGATTTGGTGTTGTTGGCACTATCCCACTTTCTTTTGTTGTCGGGCACACTTGCCACAACGCCCCGTTTGGGTAGACGTCCTTGCTCCACGGCTTGGTCAGTTAGCTTATGAGCTAACTGGATGGCTTGCTGAATTGTAGTTGGGTTGGAAGCAGTTACCATACTTTGAATTTCGGGTACTAATCCCCGTATGTAATTCTCTACCCTCTTATGCACTTCATTCACCATTCTCGGGCACAAAGTTGCTAGTTCATGGGTTCTGGTGGTGTAGGCCTTAATTTCCGTGCCCTGCATCTTCAGTTGCCAGAACTCAATCTCTAGCTTCTGCACTTCATTGTGAGAACAATACTCCTCAGTCATCATTGTTTTGAACTCATCCCATGGAAGCCTATTCGCCATCGCTTGTCCTAACATCTGGACTTGCGCGTTCCACCAAGACAGAGCAGCACCCTCTAAAGTCCCGGTGACATACTTCACTTGATCAGCAGGTGGACAGTTGCATTTGGAGAAGACAGACTCAGTCTTCTCGAACCATCGTACAAGCCCTACTGCACCTTTAGTACCGTTGTAGGTGTGTGGTTTACAGTCCATAAAGGACTTGTAGGTACACACCGGTGGTCCTGTTTTAACATAACACATATTAATCAGACATCCCATACAGTTATGAAGGATATTAGATTTATCTTTCTATCATTGTTTACCTGCTGGCTGACCCGTCTGGGCAGCAGCCACTGCTGCCTGAACATGCTCATTAATTAGAGCAGCTAATTCTGCGGGGGTCATGTTAATAGCACCACCGCCCTGTTCTCCAGTACCACATCCACGTCCGCGTCCACGACCACGTCCACGTCCACATCCACGGGCGTCCATTCTTTTCACTTTACATTCACAAATACAATAATGAGTAACATCAAACACATTTATCTCATTAAAGCACAGTAAACAGTAAATTAAAGAAATAATGAATCATCACAACCATAACATTCATAACAAAAATGATAACCAAAGTAAATAAATTGTAAATGAGTCACAATGTATTTATCAATGTCAAAATTTAAGTTTGTCGTTCGTGTGGGGAAACAACCCTTCCCACATAGGTTTCAAAAAGAAAAAAACTACGTAGTTTAAGTCATATAAAGAAAGTCAATCGACAACATCTGACCCATCACTGTCATCCTCCATCTCCATCGGTTCCTCTCCTCAAGTTCCTCCTTGGGATCCTCATCCTCAGGGTCTGCTGCAGGAGCAGGAGCTATAGCAATTTGAAGTGCCGCTAGTTGGGCTTCTAAGATAGCAATCCTATTATCGGCTATGGCGTCCCGCTGTTCACGAGCAGTCACGCGCCCTCGGAGTGCTATGAGACCATCTTCCATATGGTGACATCCGTTTAGGGTCTTCCCGTGTTGCTCCTCGAGCTCATCCATTTAATGTCTCAGTTTGTACACCTCATGCTATAGTGTACATACATCACCCGTGAGCCGCCTGACTCGATGCTGGTTAATGTCCAGTGCAGCCACCAGTGCAGCAATCAGTTGCTCGTTAGACTGCACCGTCCGTGGGAGTGAAGGCATTGGTTGGTCGGCGTTGTTCCTAGTCCTGGGCGTCGGAACAGGTATGCACTCCCTATACATAATATGATCAACGAATCTGGGATAGAAACTCCAGTGTCGAGAAGGGTCACGCTCCATCAGTGCAAGAGGTTGATCGCGATCAATGTCCTCTCCAGGATAAGCTAGTCAGGGCCAATCGAATCCATTGTCAGGTACAGGTGCGGGAGGTGGGGATTTAGATCGGGAAGGTGATTCAGGTCGCTTACCCGGAGCTCTCGATGACGATGCCATGCTACAGAGAGTGTGACGTGTATGCCAATGAGTATACAGTAGATGAGAATAAGGCACAGGTAACTAACTAACTGTGTGCGGTTATAGTCTAGTGTGTATGCAACCTAGTTCCCTATAACCAATGGCTCTGATACCATTTTGTAACACCCAGCCTCTTGCATCAACAATATTGTCCGCTTTGCTCATGGGTTTGCTTTTGGTTGCTTGGGTGAAAACTTCCCACGGAGGTCACCCATCCCTGGATTGCTCCCACCTGAGCACGCTTAACAGTGGATTTTTCCTCTCATCCACATCCAATACGCCCAAAACGTGTTGTTGATGATAGAGGCCAGACATTCCTTATGAACCAGGAATCTCTCCTAGCCACGGCCGATGTGGGATGTGTGTAGGGTGTCACAAGCAACCCCTGTTTGGACTCATCGTCCTCAATAAGCCTGAGTAGTCACCATCCTTGGTGAGGTATGTCCCACACCCCGAACGGCACAGGAGTGGCTCTGATACCAAGCTGTCACACCCTCAAAATCCACGTGCGGAGTTTTACAGCGAGACATGTAAACAAACTAGGATCACAGTCAATAGTTACTCAGAACAACTCTATATGACACAATTAGAATAAAATCAACCAAAGTATAAACTTTAAACTATGCGGAAGCGTTTTGTAAAACAACCCAAAGAAATAAAAATGTATACTATGGCAAAACATATGCCAACCCAAAAGAGTAAACATTAACCATTAAAACGATAAAGATGTCTTGAAGACCGAGTCTTAGAATGCAAGTGAAACCATGTAGTGCTCCTAAGGGCAAGCAAGCTAATGCCCTGAGAATAGCATACTAAAATGTCAATACAATGGTTGGTGAGTTCAAGAGTGATATTCAAACATAAGCAGTTTATTAACAGAGATATACAATTAGTGCATTGTAACATATAGCTAGTCCATTAACAATAAATATTAACTCATAGTGATTTCGTAATTGAAGCTGATTGTGTTACATTGTTGCCTCCTGTCAGGACTTAACAGGTCGTGACAATGATCAATAGGACAAATTGCACCCGGTTGACCTCGAGTCACACAGGTGGGGCTCGTCAGACCCAGTAGTACTACCCAAATTTCCCCGCTATTCAATATTGACAATTCGAAAGTGTGAAGACTTTTCCATGATATCAACACTATATTAATATTATACACAGTTGAATATATAAAGCGTTTATTGTTTACCAGTATGCTATCTCCCCTAAAAGAGATTAAGTAAAGAGTGGGGCATGAACTCACCTGATATGCGTAATACATACTTAGAGTTTTACTTGATAGACAGAGTGGACAGACAACCTTCAGAGGTTACCTAGATCATATAAGTACATGAATACGTGTAAAGAGAGAACATGTGAAACCCTAAGTACACTACAACCAGGACTCAAGGTTTCAGAAAAACAAACACGTTTGACCCAGTTTACCCGTTGGACCCATTGGTGACTTTATGTGTTGTAAACCATTCAAGCAATCATACACATATATCATACATGGTTAACATTCAAATGGATCATATGTATGCTATATTATCCAGGCGTATCACTTAGATCATCATACAACCAAGTATCATACAAGTCATGCGAATCTAGAACATTAACATGTCCACTAGTTATAACACAACTAACATGCCACACAAAGATCAAATCACGCACCACATGCCATGTGAAGCCACTCACGACTTCACATCCTAAACCCTGCCAATCCTACTAAGTAGGGGCCTCAGATTCACACGAGTGTATGATGGTCATATTCACATTCATTAACCATGTTCATTGCATTCAACATACACCACAACAATCAATTTACAGTCCCAAACATGATGTCTTAGCTACTAACCAACATCACATCATATATGATCATCAAAGTCCAAACATCACCCATGTTTATCCAGGCATCCCATACAACTAATTTAACATGTTCTATCACATTAGAATTCATCCATCAACATACTAACATGCTCCTAACATCCCAAACATGTTCAAACTATCATCCTTCAAACTTTGTGCAAATAAAGTTTCCCTTTTGGGAAAGTACATTCCAACATCTATCAAACACTCAATATATTCATGAATTCATTACAATTATACCATCTCAAGCTCATAACAACATCTAGACATGATTAACAATACCAAGTCATCATAATCTATTAATCATTATGAACAGAAGTTTCCACTTTTGGCAAGATATGAACAACAACATTCATTTTAAGATTTCTAGCATTCATATCAACAATCTAGCATCAATTATCATTATGAACACATCAACAACATCAATCTATCATTAGATCATCATGTCATGGAAATAAAGTTACTATTATTAGTAACCTATGAACACCTATATCAATTCATCAATTCTTTGCAAGATCAATGTATCCTAGCATTCTTACAACCTACTAATCATCATACATTCATCAAACAATCATCAATCATACATAAACATATCAATTTCGAATTAGGGTTTGCCTAGGATCAAAGTTCATGATCAATCCATTAAAAACATACAATTCATGCATAATCAACGTTAAACAACATGTATTCAATCTAACTAACATACTAACATCATCAATTAACATCAATTTCAACCACATGAAGATACAAAATCGAGTTAGGGTTCGGCCACCAACAAGAACTCACAAAAACATGTAAAATCTAACCTCTAAACGTGTAGTGCTTGCAATTGATGATTCCAACGTGTCCTAAACCTGAAATCGAACCAATTTTGTGATATCTTGCTTGTTCTAAGTCGAATTCGAAGTGGGGAGGGGTTGGGAATGCAGGTTGCGGCCGAATGGGGGTGGAGGGCTAGGGTTTGGGTGTTTTGTTTAATTTAGTTTGCATAATTACCATTTAAACCCATGTGTTTTGGTATTTTATAAAAACTAGACTTTAAACTCTTTGTAAAATGTTTTTAATTTAATAATATAAAGATATAGACTAATGATAATCATTATATATTTTATCTTTATAAAAATACAAGACATACAAATAAATGGGCATGTTTCCATGTTACGCGATTAATTTGCTAATTAACCTTTAAAACATGCAAACGCATAAACAATAATACCATAATCACATAATCAATTAGGTTATCAGTAATGTAACATTATTAATTATTATTAGGTCACCAACGTTAAATGACAACTAGTGTGAGCTTACGACACGTGTATGCAAGACTTAACGGAACTAACGGAGTTTGATAACGGAAATTTACCGAATGTCACATTATCCCCATGTTGAAAGAATTTTCGTCTCGAAAATTGAGTTACATGGTGAGAGTGTTCCATCACTGGTCTACTGCATTACCACACAGAAATCGAAATCGAGTGAGTTTTGGATGAGTTGTCACATCATCCCCATGTTGAAAGAAATTTCGTCCCGAAATTTAAATCAATACCTTCGTCTGCTGGCATCGTCTTTACAAATAGTTGAGGGTACTTAAGCTTCATTTAATCTTCACGTTCCCATGTCAATTCCAGTCCACGTCGCGAATTCCAACGTATTTTGACAATGGGTTTCTTGCTTTTCTTATGTGTTTTCACCTCACGGTCCATCACCTCAACTGGTTCTTCGATTAAACGCAATTGTTCACCCACTTGAACTTCTTCTAGTGGTACGACCATTGTTTCATCAGTTATGCACTTCTTTAGGTTTGCCACGTGAAATACATCATGGATTCTACTTAGCGAATCAAGTAGGGCTAGACGATAGGCCACTAGACCTATTTTTTCCACTATTTGAAATGGTCCAACGTACCTCGGATTTAGCTTCCCTCGCTTACCAAACCGAACTACGCCTTTCCATGGTGAGACTTTCAACAAAACCTTGTCACCAACCTGAAACTCTAAAGGTTTCCGTCTCTTATCAGCATAACTCTTTTGTCTGTCTTGCGCTGCAGCCATACGATTTCGTATCTGCACAATCTTCTCCGTTGTCTCATGAATTAACTCGGGACCTGTTAGCTGACTATCACCAATTTCTACCTAGCAAACTAGTGATCTACCTTTTCTCCCATACAACGCTTCGAAAGGTGCTGCCTGTATGATAGTATGATAACTGTTGTTATAAGAAAACTCCACCAATAGCAGGTGAATTTCCTAGTTATTCCCGAAGTCAATCACACAAGCACGTAGCATATCCTCCAACGTCTGTATGGTACGCTCACTCTGGCCATCCGTCTGTGGGTGATATGCAGTTTTCATATCCAATCGTGTACCCAAAGATTTCTGCAATGATTGCCAGAAATGTGACATGAAACGAGCGTCGCGATCGGAAATAATTGAGATCGGTACACCGTGTCTCGAAACGATCTCTCTAAGGTACAGTCGAGTTAATTTCTCCATCTTATCTGTTTCCTTGATTGCAAGGAAGTGAGCAGACTTTGTCAATCGATCCATAATAACCCATGTCGTGTCACAACAAATATTAGTCCGGGGTAACTTAGTAATAAAATCCATGGAGATTTGTTCCCATTTCCACATTGGTATCTCAGGTTGTTGTAACAGTCATATGGTTTTTGATATTCCACTTTTACTTTCGAGCAGGTCAAACACTTGCTCACGTACTTAGCTATATCCGCTTTCATGTTAGGCCACCAGTAGTGCGCATTTAGGTCATGATACATCTTGTCGGATCCAGGATGTATATATACGTATATATACACGTATATACGTTATATATAGATATATATATATATATAATATATATATATACATATATATACGTATATACGTATATATATATACGTATATATACGTATATACGTGTATATATATATATATATAATATATATATAATATATCTATATATATATATACGTATAGACGTATATATTTATATATATATGTATATATTACGTATATACGTATATACGTATATATATGTGTCTATATATATATATATATATATATATATATATATATATATATATATATATATATATATATATATATATTATATATATATATACGTATATATTATGTATATACGTATATACGCATGTATATATATAAGTATGTGTGTATATATTATATATACATATATATATATAGTATATATATCTATATACGTGTGTGTATATATATACGTATATATATATATATATATATATAGTATATACGTATATATATGTATACATATATATACGTATATATAGATATATATGTATATACGTGTATATATATATATCTATATACGTGTATATATATATATATATATAGATATACATATACGTATATATATACGTATTACATATATATATATATATATATATATAGATATATATATACGTATATATATATACGTATATACATATATATAATATATATACATATATATATTAATATATACGTATATATAGATATATATATATACGTATATACGTATAATATAGTATATACCTATATATATACGTATATACCTTATTATTACGTATATACGTATATATACGTATATATACATACACGTATATATATACGTATATACAGTATATATATACGTATATACACGTATATATATACGTATATGTTAGGACCTGGTATTTGAACGAAATACTGAATGATTAACGTGTAAACCAAACCAAATAGTGCGGAATCTTATTTGATTGGCGATCCAATCAGTGAAAACGCACGTAGAATCAATAAAGTATTGAATCAAATGTTAAGAATCGATTAGGAATCTATCTACAGCGTTCTATGAATTTGGAGTATCAACTTGGAGGCTTCTGGAAGGCTAGGGTACGTCTGGAGTCGAAATAGAATGAATGCTCTCCTTTTTCCACGAATTGGGTTGTATTTATATGTTAGTACTGTTCATTCGTGCGACTGAACCATTAGTATGGTTCAGTCATGCGATTGAACCATGCGATTGATTCATCCGCATGACTGAGTGTTCAGTCGTGCGACTGAGCCAATCTTATGTTACAATCATACGACTGATCCAGTCTCCTAGTTCAGTCGTGCGACTGAGTCATTCGTATGAAGTTATTCATGCGTATGGTCTATTCGCATGGGCCATTCGTATGAGAACTTCATTTTTTTAAGTTTGAATGTATTAATTAATATAACATTATGTGTAACAATTCAAACAACCACAAACCTAATTAACCAATTCAACATCGACTCATTAATGAAATATTAAACATTATAAATAACAAACAACCAATATCATTTCATTAATCATTCCAAACATTATATCTGAATCAGACAAACAAGATCTATTACATTCATATCATGATCTAGGGACAAACATGTATCAACAAACTCCCCCTTGGACCTAGATCTCTCTAATGTCTTGTTTTCTGCATTACCTCCTCATACTTCTTGTATTTATCCTCTTTTGTGACTCCTGCATGAATCTCAATGCAAAACAGAGTCTTATGACATCTGGAACTGGAGGGCTTGTACTATATCCTGCGTATCATAGAACAGTGGCCACTTGTATAGAGTGTAGACATCATTAGCTGACAAGTTGGTAAGCCACATTGGGTCAAATACCCTGATAGTATCCATTTGGCCCTCTTTGTTTAGGACTATGACCGCTTCTCCTATCCTCCAATCGTAGTACCACCACTTAAAGTGTGGAGTGAAGTCCTGTGGCATTTTCCTGAGTGGGATTCTAGACATCATGCGCGGAGGACTCCACTTCAACACTATATTTGGCTTTCCAGTAATGGCATCAACTTCAGACCTTCTGATGTACCTTGTAGGCTGTTGGGGTCTGAAGTTAACCCACCTGGTGTGGTACTCCTTCCTTAGGGCAGCCACAAACCAGCCTGACATCTTTCTCGGGTCAGCATACAAGAGCTTCAGTTTGGGCAGCTGGTTGAGCTCAAAACCTGGTAGAGTCTTTCGATCATGTGGAAATCTAAAGTACTCTATGCCCTTCTCCCACTTAACTGCATAGACGTTAAGGTCCTCAAAATATGCCCATGCTATAATCCTGCCCGACACCTAATGATGTTTCTTGACTCTATAGAGTTTGGTGTAGGCGTCTTGTTTAGGTGCAGCGCGTTGGGCTCTAACTTCTTCAAAACAGGCAGCCCACTCAGCCTTTCGGATATCAACATCATCATTTGAGGCTTGGGCATTCCCTCTGTCTTCTCTGACTCCTGCTCCATTTTGTCTAACACCTCAAACGTATCACTGACAAGGGATTAACCCAGATTAGGGACCACATTTCCCTCATTGTCAGCATACTGAAGGTAGTGCTCTGCAGTGACATCTTCTATCTCTATTTCATCAACGTCATTGAGCTCTTCGTCACTTGTCGAGTCGCACGTTGGAGCATCCTTCACAATCTCATCGGGATTTAACTTGAAGATCTCAGCTAGTTGCTCATTTGATAGATCGTGAATTATTTCCCCTTCTTCAGGGGTATAACTCACCAACCTTTTGATGATCCCTTGCAGATCAGTATCATAGTTAGCTGAGTATTGATCTGCTGAAGGGGAGCAACATCGAACTCATCCCTCTGATAGTTTGGATCTGTATGATTTAACATGTAACACATCAACCAGTAGTTAATAATCAAACCAGAAATGCATTAATTTTTAATATAAACATCGAATACATAAGTTTAAATACATGATTCAAATACAAAGTAATCAATATATAGACATCTAATCATTACTTTTCTCTTGGATCGCTGGATCATCGCTTGGTGGAGTAGAGGAGGAAGCTTGTTGGTCTTGTTTCTTCTTGGATCTCCTATCCTAACCTTGAGTAGAGGCAGATGCAGCTGCATCCCCTCGTTCTTCATCATCCTCATTCCTCTCCTCTGTCCTCTCGTCCTCAATCCCCTCATCATCCTCAGTCTCATCATCATCATCCTCATCATCTTCGTCTCCCTCTTTAATCTTTAGTGGCTCGTCTTTAGATCCCTTAAGCTTTAGCATGATGGTCTTCTTAGCCTCCTCCAACTCCTTAATCCTCTTAGTAGATGTGACATTGTGCTCTTGGAGTTGGGAGATCTCGTGGCTCTGAGCAGCCATTTGTTGGGCCTGCTCATCTATCAATCGAGCCTGCTCCGAGATCTACTGAGACTGCGCTGCAATAAGATCTGTCAGATGACGGATCTGCGCCGTCTTCTCCTCATCAGCAGCTAATAAACGCATCACCATCCGGTTCAACGCAGAAAGCTGTTCCTCTACACCAATTGGAGGTAGAGGAGATCCATATATATGTGTGGGATGGGATGAGGGTCATGCATGGTGGCTACTGGTGGTGGTGGTGGCTGTGGTGAAGATGGGGTTAGGTCTGTGAGATAGTGGAGGTGATGTAGAAGTGAAAGATATGGTGGTTGTTGGCATATGTATAGTGGTGGGAGGTGTGGTGGTAGTAATGGTAGCTGTGGTGGTGACGAAGGTGAGTCTTCTCTTCTTCTTCTTCTGGCCGTGGGGCTGAGCCATCCGTTTCTTCCTCAATCCAGTCGAGGTGGATGCTGCCCCTAGAACACAGCTAGCTGACTCAGGGGCATAGCTAGGATCTGCAGTCGTCTCTCCCGAATCCCTGGGGCGTTCACCAACCGCCCGGAGTCCATACTCTATGGGAACAACATTGCTTCCCACAGTCCTCGTTAAGGGCTCCTTATCCGACTCTTCTTCCTCCTCACCAGGTCTGAAGTCCTGGTGGAAACCCGCTGACTCAGCTATGTCGTCTGTTAGGGCAGATACTAGAGGTATAACACTAAAGTTGTGCCCCTCGGTGGAATAGGCATATCATCCCCAGCATCCCCATGTCATCATCGTCTGAATCATGCTCTGGGAGCAATAGCCTCTCATCGTCTGAATCGTTGTCATCATGACGCCACTTGCGTCTACCTGGCGCCACATATCTCTCATTGGCCAGATGGCCGATCAACCTCTTCACCTGGGGCTTTACCTGCTTGCCCCGAGACACTCTTATGCGACCCAAAGTCGTGTCATCCATAATCTCTAAGACAACCGCATCAGGCTCTCGTTGGGAAGTAATGGGAGCTTCTCATTGAAGATCAGCTGCAGAAATCTGGGGTACATACAAAAACCCTCCTTCCCCTTGGCCTCCAGATTCTCCACCAGATATGAGAAGATCATGCTCGAGAAGCTGATAGGCATTCTGAATCTAGTCTGACAGGTCATCAAACCCACCCTCCGAGAAGCAATACACTTCAGGATCACATGCGCCAAGTACTTATACTGGGGACACAGGTTGCTCTTGTTGAGCACACCTGAGTAATGTCCCCAGCGTACTTAATCCTGAGAAAGCAACCTCTGACTGTAAATGGATGTAGTCTGGTGGGGTGATCAGTATCGTCCCCAAAATCAAATACTCTCTGGATGTCAGCTGCTGTAATCTCAATATCATGACCATGAATGGAGCTCCGTATGCTGTAAGGCTCACGTGAACGATCTACGAAGGCATTCTCCCAGAAATCCTGATGTAACGACCTGTAAGGAGTACACCGTGTGGATATGGCTTTATGAATCCGAGAACGTCGAAGGAATGCAATGATCTCTGTAAACTCGGCCCCATTTCGAGTCGTATGGTCCAAATGAGCACATATATTGTGCTTTGGATTATGGACCATCTATCAGCAATTGATTGAAACACAAGACACAGAAACATTAGAAAGTCATACATCAAACTTCAGTTCAAAGTGTGTATATTTAAATCCAATCTGATTCATTCGTACGAATGAATCATGCGACTGAAGTCAGGTTTGTCCTTTCATGCGACTGAGCTCATTCGGGTGAATGAGACATGCGACTGAGTTCAATCTGTTGGCTGAGTCTGCGATTGGTTCAGTCGGCGACAAAGTTCATTCGCATGGTGCATTCGGCCAATTGACCCATCGCAAGATTCAATCGTGCGATGGGGTTCATCCGGACGACCAGTCGCTTGTCCCACTGTTAAGTCGCCTGTGGTTGAATCTTGACCAAATCAAGTAATTTAACATGGTTTAATGGTCCATTAGACTCGCCATCTTGTCACTAATAACCTATTAAACTTAATTTTAACATGTTGCTTAGTTTATGTTGGTTATTAGGTCATTTACAGTCCGGTTCTTGTTTCACTCGAATATCACAAATTAGGGTTCAATGTCTTCTGATTTCGATAAGATTTCACTGCAATATACCTGCATAAACGTCAACGCACGTCAGAAGATCAATAAAGATGTAAAAACAAGGTCTAGAGGAATTTCGGCAGAGTAACGGTACTTGGTGCGATTAAGGAGCGATTGAGGGTGGTGTGTGGAATGCGGTCGACTATGGCCCTTTAAATACTGAAGCTTAGTTCAATCAGCCGACTGGCCTCATTCGCTCAGTTCATTCGGGCGACTGAGGCTCAGTCGTGCGATTGGCCCAGTCAGTCGCATTCAGTTGGCCGACTGAGTCTTAGTCAGCCGACTGACTCATTCGTGCCCTTTCATTCGCACCTTCAGTGAACCGACTGCGTCTTAGTCGGATGAATGACTCATTCACACCCTTTCATTCGGTCGAGTGGACCATTCTGATAAGCCATTCGGGTGAATGGCTCAATCTCATGTCCAGTCGGCGAATGGGACCCATTCGCATGGTTGGTCCATACTTATAATCCAGTCGTGCGAATGAGTTACACTTATGAACATTTAGCACTTGAACCCTTTTTACCTATTGAAATTAACATTATGAGCATTTGATCATCTCGGACATGATCATTTTAACTTGAAAACCTTTTGATTACCTCAGACGTGATCCTTTTAAACAATTTAGTCACCTCAGACGTGACCCTTTTAAACTTCGAAAACACATGTGGCCATCTCAGAGATGACCCTTTTAGGTGAGTTAATCCCATACTGATTTTCATGATATAGTCCGACGAACAATCAAATTAAAATGGCTAACGAACTAGAAACTTAAACTAAATACAAAAATAAAACTTGTTTTTGACTTTTTGTGAGAGATAAATCCTAAGATAGACATCTACTAGATTTGGTTCCAGAATAGGCTTTAATTTAGTTCGACCACAACTGGACCAACTCATTTTGGAATCATACAGGCAAGTCAAATCATTTTGGACTTGTTATCAAAACCTTTTGATGCTCAATTCTTGGTTTTCATCTAGAGTCATTAGCAAATTTAGGAAATCACACTGGTACTATTAGATTCCCACATTGATTTTAACTTTCAAGAATTGCAGCCACAATGATTGTCAGTATATTTGTCCTCTTAAATCCATACACAGACTTTAGACACAAACTGGTGATAGTTTTAGGTTTAATTATTTCAACTAACATTTTTGGATCCCACACTTATATGGTAATCAACATTCCTCAGGAGCTTTTGAGTGGTCTACGGGTATTTTTACAAGAAGAGACTATTCTTAGAGCTTTCAAAGAGAAACCAATCCTCAGGTTAGTGCCATCGCACAGCAGAGAGGCGGCAAACAACAATGAATTCTAGAATATCTAGTTATGCTTATCCTCAGGTCAGTGCCATTGCACAGCAGAGAGGCACACAACCTATCTTCTTGTTAGAGCAGATACATTTTCTTTGCAGAATACACCAACAACATATGTCATTAGCTTGATAGCATTTGTCTTTCATTTTTTCGTGCTTTTCTCTATTTATGGTCATCCGCACACATTTGTGGCATTTACATGCTCATTACCCCTTATTGGAATATTGTTGATTGTGTTAACCAGTGATAAGATGGTAGCCCATAGTCAGTTAAACAACTTAGTTTGCTCTTGAGATCACTAGTCAGATCTAATCATCTATTGTGTTGAATCAACCGACATATCATTTGTGGTCTAGCAACCTCTAGGTCTACTTTCTTTGTGTGACCTTAGTAGTTACCAGTTTTTCTATCATCTTCCCTTTATATTGCTTAGACTACACAGACTTATACTTTGAATTTTGCATCTTTTCTAAATTAAATTTTTAAAGTCCCTTTTGATGTGTTCTCGTGTACTATCATTTTCCAAAAGGTTTGAATCGGTATCACAGATACGATCTACCTTATATCAGCTATCCACTCCTTCTCCCTCGTTTTTTTTAATGTTACTAGTTGACCTACTCTCCCCCTAAAATTCTAAAATCATACTGGATATAATTATTTTAGGATTTTAACAGAAAGCTAAATAACATTAACTTAATTTAAACAGAATAAAATAAATAAGGAAAAATGAAAAAGAAAAATATAACTACAATGCATCGGACTACACATGATCATCATCAGGAATAACATCACTTTTCTTTTTAAGGCCGTTGACCTCTAACAGATATAGAAAACGTGGTTTATCAAAGGCTTTTGTATAGAGGTCAGTGCGTTGAAAGTCAGTATTAATTTTTACCACATCGACTAAGTTCTTTTCAAAACAGTCTCTTATGAAATGGTATTTTATAACGATGTGTTTGGTCTTTGGATGTTGTACCGGATTTTTAGTTACTGCAATTGCAGCAGAGTTATCAACAAAGATAGGAGTAGAAGAAAACATTAAACCGTAATCCCGCATTTGCTGTTGAATCCAGATGATTTGTGAACAGCAACTTGCAGCAGCAACGTATTCGGCTTCACAGGTTGACAATGCAACCGAGGTCTGCTTCTTACACTGCCAGGTAACTAATCTCCTCCCAAAGAATTAACACCCTGCTGATGTGGACTTGTAGTTCATCTTGCAGCCCTCGTAATCCGAGTCACTATACGCCGTGAGCTCAAAGTCATCATCATGAGGATACCACAAACCAAGTGTGGGTGTACCCTTCAGATAATGAAATATCCTTTTGACCCCGATCAGATGGTTAACCTTAGGCTTAGCCTGATATCTAGAACATAAACATGTAGCATACACGATGTCAGGTCTTGAGGCAGTGAGATACATGAGGGATCCAATCATTCCTCGGTACATTGTGGCATCTACCAGATCTCCATTTTCGTCAGGTGCTATATCATGATTTGTAGCAAGTGGAGTCCCAGCAGCAGAAGCATTCTCCATGTCAAACCGATTGAGAATTTCTCCCACATACTTGGTCTGGTGTAAAAAGATCCCATTTGGTGTCTGATCCACCTGTAACCCGAGAAAGAATTTCATCTCCCCCATAGCACTCATCTCAAACTCTTTCTTCATAACTGCGTCAAACTCTTTTCATAATTCTTCGTTCTTTGAACCGAAGATTATGTCATCGACATAGATTTGTTCTAGCAGTAGGTCTCCATCTTTTTCTTTGATGACAGTGTGCAGTCAATGACTCCCCTGCGAAAGCCGTGTTTCACAAGATGAGTTGAGAGTTTCTCATACCAGGCCCTCGGAGCTTGATGAAGCCCGTATAAGGCCTTGTCGAGTTTGTAAACTCTGTCCCGATGATAAGGATCTTTAAATCCCTCGGGTTGACTAACATACACTGTCTCTCGAATTTCCCCATGACGGAATGCACTCTTCAAATCTAATTGGTAGACTTTAATCTTCATACGATGCATAGGCAAGGAAGATACGGATGGCTTCCATCCTTGCCACGGGTGCAAACACTTCATTGTAGTCAATCCCCTCGACTTGGCGAAATCCCTGAACAACCAGTTGAGCCTTGTTCCTGATAATGACCCTGGTCATCCTTCTTGCATTTCAAGACCCATTTGGTGCCAATGACCTTAGCACCTTTAGGTCTATCTACCAGAGTCCATACTCCTAACTTCTTGAACTAAAGAAGTTCTTCTTGCATGGCACTCACCCATCCTCATCGTTTAGTGCATCACTGACGTATTTTGGCTCAAACTGCGAGACAAAACACCGATAGGCACCATCATGAATGTATCCCTTTTCCATAACAGAGGCATAATCAGCTGAGTACAGCTGATTTCGGGTTTGTACTCCTGATCTTACATCCCCAATGACATTGTCTAAGGGATTATAGACATTTAGACGTGATCCTGGAGTAGTAGGAACAGCTACCTTAGAGCCAAGATTATGAACATTTGGTTCTGCATCTGAGGTAGAAGGAGTTTGAGGTTCCGAAGTCGAAAGTGCATCACCGTTAGATGCTTGTGGACTCTCAGGAACTGGAACCTGTTCCTCCTGATTGATCTGGTCATCTTCTTCAGCTTCATCTTCAGAGGAGGAGTCACTGTCATCGACTACTCCCCTGATTGAGTAGATGATTCTCCTTGTGAACTCGATGATGTTGAATCAGGAGATGGTGTATTCAAGATATCATACATCATTCGAGTAGCTAACTCATCATCAGAAGGAGAGATAGGGATGTTGAAGGACTTAAAGAGTCCATCATAGTCGAAAAAGTAGGCGGGTCCTTTGCTAGTAGGTGGTGTGGTATATCTCTGAACATCAACATTACACCACACTTCTACTAGACCCGTTGAGTTCTTGTAAACTCTCTTGTTCGGTATGTTGTATCCTAGGAAGATTCCTTCATCAGCCTTCTCGCTAAATTTTCCTTCTTGAGTCTTCTTCAGAAGTGTACACGGCGCGCCAAATGGTTCGAGATACTCCAGATTCGGTTTACGTCGTTGTAGTAGCTCGTAACATGTCTTTCTGTGGCGCTTGACTATCAGAACTCGATTCAGTGTATAACACGCATTAGCCACTGCCTCATTCCAGAATTGGATAGGCAGTTTCGAGTCTGCCAGCATTGTCCGTGCTATCTCTATCAAGCTTCTGTTCTTTCTCTCAGCAACACCATTCATCTGAGGCGTGTAGGCAGAAGTGAATTGAAGCACAATTCCCTTTTCCTTGCAGTAAGCCTCCATCCACTGATTCTTGAATTTAGTCCTATTGTCTGAGCGTACTTGCCTCACCTTCAGCTTGTAGAGAGATTCTAGTGTGGTTACTAACTCCTTGAATGACTCAAATGTTTCTGATTTGGACTTTAGAAACATTACCCAAGAGAATCTTGTGTAGTCATCAGTAACCACAAAACAGTACAAGTCGCCTACAATGCTCTTTGTACTGACTGGACCAAACAGATCCATGTGAAGAAGTTCAAGAGGAAGTTCTATTGAATGAACTTTCTTTTCCTTATGACTTCTTCGTCTGTTTGCCTTTCTTGCAAGCTACACAAAAATCAGGAAGTTGGAAATTCTTGACATTAACTCCTCTCACAAGATCCTTCTGGATCAACTGATTCATCTTCCGTTGATTGATGTGTCCCATTCTCCTATGCCAGGAGATGAAGTCCTTCTCAGTGGCTTTTGATAGAAAGCACTAAACTTCATGATCCGTTGTAGAAGCTGTTGAGAGATCCAAAACATAAACGTCTTTATATCTTGAAGCTGTCATCAGAACTTGGTCCTCCGGAATCACGTAGTCTTTCTTTAGGACGTAACACTTCTTGTTGTTGAATATGACTTTAAAACCTTTATCACAGATTTGGGAAACAGAAAGAAAGTTGTTTTGAAGTTGTTGAACGTAGTTCACCTTATCAAACTTAACTTTCTGATTTCCAACTTCTCCCTGAGCTGTGATATAGCCTCCCTTGTTTCCGGCAAACGAAACATGCCCTCCTTTTATTTGCTTGACATTTGATAAGAGAGCCCTGTTTCCTGTCATGTGTCTGGATGCTCCGCTGTCTACAATCCACGTGTTGGTTTCAACACTGTAGCGAACACCCTGCACATACAATGTAAAACATTACTTTAGGTTAGGAACCCAAGCCTTTACTGGCTTGGGTTTCCCAGAGGCATCACACATCATGAATTCAACCCATTGACCCTTAGAGGGTGAGGGTAGCTCAGGTTCATTCTTGTCATCATTATCATACATAGAGGATGACTTCTCTTTCCATAATCCAGATTTGTGCAATGCCTGTTTGTGATAAACAGTCGACTGGCTAATGGGTTGAACGTTAGGTTCACTAGTTTTTCTAGGTGGAGTTAAAGAACTCCTCTTAGATGACCTAGGTTTTGAATCCTGAAGTTCAATCTTCTTCCTCGGTGTCTGATAGTAAGGACAAAAGGAAGCAATGTGTCCACACTCCCCACAGTTGTAGCACGACCTGCTATCAACTTTATGATTAAACTTTCTTTGTGGAGATGTGTGTGACACCCTAGTAACATCACTTAGTTTGGGTTTTGACTCTGTTTCTTTTGATGTTTTCTCCTATTTAACAAACTTAATTGTTTTAACATTTTTAACATCTTTTTCTTTTTGGTTAAGTGGTTTTTGACATTAAGCTTGTGAAAAATTAACATTAGCAGTCCTTTTAGATTCAGATTTGACTTTCTTTGACCCGGAATTTATATTAACCTTTTCAAATTCTTTTTCCAGATTAACACAAGGCATTTTACCCTTTGCCTTTGAAGTGGCCTCCTTTTGTTTGGTTCCAGATTCAATTGATGAACATGCGAAATCTGGATCACTAACAAGAGGAGTAGACACCACATGATCCTTGATGGGGTTGTTATTTATTGGTCTACTATTAGTGTTCATCAAGGTCTCAGGTGGTGGTGGAACCACTTTATAACCCAAACCCTCCCCGTTGTTTCTTTCTCTCACTAAGTGTTGGACAATGTGTGATGAACTTGTCCAACTCTGCAGATTTTGCTTTAATGAGTTTACTTCTACTTCTAAAACTGCCTTTTGCTTCTTAGTGTCTTCTAGGGAGTTAAGATAGTACCTAATGTCATTAGCTTGGTTAAATGCAACTACTTCAGTTTCTCTAAGCTGTTTGGTAAAAAGGTCTATCTTTTCTTTGTAACTATGCTCATTTTGTTTTAAAACTCTATTAGCCTCAGTGCACAGTTGCAAATCCTTACTAAGTTATCATTATGATCTAATAACATAGCAAATTTCTCATCTATGCTATCTCTAAAAGTATCACAATCAGAACAAGCATGATTTTTAAACAGTTGGTCAGTGGTACTTACCTCAGAAGGTTCAGTAGGGTTAGCCATCAACGCAGCATCAGATATCTCTAGTTCTGGTGATCCTTTCTTTGCTGTTGAAATCTCTTCTTCAGGCTTGTATCTGACCTCAGTTGCAGTTGTCTCTTCAATATTCGACATCGCTATCTCAACTGCAGTATCTCCCTCACTCGCGGAATCATCATCTAAGTCTTCTACACTAGCAATATTTGATTCCCCTGGACAGACAAACCGAAAGCTCCAGTCCTGTCCTTCATCATCATGTGCAGTCAAGGCCTTTGGATCCTTGCTTGATGAAGTAGAACTGCTAGCTTGCTTGTCTTGAAGCTTGTGAAGGACCCGATGAGCTACACACTAATGCAGTCTGAAGAGGTGCTCCAGACGTCTTAGCTTGAGACGTGGCATTGTACAAAGTTGGATTCTGAGTGTACGAAGACTTCTGAGCTCTGTACTTCATCCTAAATGCTTCTTCTCGCAGCTTTAGAATGAAGTCATTGATATCCAACTTTGCCAGCATCTCATTCTGTCTCAGATTTGACACAAATGAAGCCCACTTTTCCGGCAACCCGTCTGCGAAATTTGACACCTTTTCTTCCATGGTAGTAGCAACACCATGTGTATGCAATTCAATAATCAGATGGTAGAATCTATCAATAACATCCTCCAAACTCCCGTTTCCCATCGATGAGAAGTTGTCAAATTCTTTCTTCAGTTCCTTAGCTTTAATTGCCTTCAGCGAAGCATTCCCGTCGTATCTCTTTTCCAGCTCATCCCACAATTTCTTGGCCTGCTTATTCTTCGAGTACTGGTGGAAAATATTTAGGAATAGACTGTGTAATCAATGCATAAACTCTCTTCTCTGCGTTATACTTAACTTTCTGAGCATCAGTCATCCCTCCCAAAGTAAGCTTTACCCCGTGTGCTCCCACTGGCATACTATACCCAGTCTCGATAGCTTCCCACAAATTTGGATCCACTCCATTGAGGTAGATCTCAAAACGTTGTTTCCAGTGGGGAAACTCATCTAACGTTAAGAGTTTTGGTGGCTTATTATGATTCCCCACCTCACTCTCAAGCAACAGTAGGTTCTGGATCCCTGAGTCCTTGCCGACAGTAAACGCTGACATCTGATCTTCCATCTCGATTAACTTTTAAGTGTACAAAACAAACTATCAAACTGGTGTGACTGGGTGATGCGAATGGGCTATCCGTGTGAATGAACTATGCGATTGGTTCAATCGTGCGGCTGAACTAAGCGATTGGTTCAGTCATGCGAATGAAACGGATGCGTATGAACACTGCGAACGGATGGTTCAGTCGTACGAATGGAGATGCGACTCAGTCCAATCGTGCGTCTGGTGTATGCGAATGAAGTCCAGTCGTGCGAATGGCTCACTCGTGCGACTGAAGCTGCTGTTTTGCGAAAATTTCTAGGTTAAACGTGTTTTAGCCGTAAAACTTCGAAATTTCGCAAACCCTAATCGCCTAAGGCCGTAGAAACCGAAACTTGATGAGCAGGGAACATCCAAGACAACTTTTGACACAAAATATTGCGTTTTTAGTGTAAAAACACAAACTTTTTATCAATCTTGATTGAATCACACGTAATCAAGAGCCAATGGCTCTGATACCACTTGTTAGGACATGGTATTTGAACGAAATACCGAATGATTACCGTGTAAACCAAACCAAAATAATGCGGAATCCTATTTGATTGGCGATCCAATCAGTGAGAACGCACGTAGAAACAATAAAGTATTGAATCAAACGTTAAGAATCGATCAGGAATCGATCTACAACGTTCTATGAACTTGGAGTATCAACTTGGAGGCTTCTGGACGGCTAGGGTACGTCTGGAGTCGAATAGAATGAGTGCTCTCCTTTTTCCACGAATTGGGTTGTATTTATAGGTTAGTACTGTTCATTCGTGCGACTAAACTATTAGTGTGGTTTAGTCGTGCGATTGAACCATGCGGTTGATTCATCCACACGACTGAGTGTTCAGTCGTGCGACTGAGCCAATCTTTTGTTACAATCATACGACTGATCCAGTCTCCTGGTTCAGTCGTGCGACTGAGTCATTCGTATGAAGTTATTCATGCGTATGGTCCATTCGCATGGGCCATTCGTATGAGAACTTCATTTTGTTAAGTTTGAATATATTAATTTATATAACATTATGTGTAACAATTCAAACAACCACAAACCTAATTAACCAATTCAACATCGACTCATTAATGAAATATTAAACATTTTAAATAACATATATATATATATGTATATATATATATACATATATATACGTATATATACGTATGTATATATATATACGTAAATATATACATATATATGTATATATATATACGTATATATTTACGTATATATACGTATATATATACACGTATGTATATATATATATATATATACGTATATATTATGTATATATATATATGTCTGTATATATATACGTATATATTTATGTATATATATATATACATACGTATATATACGTATATATATATATGTATATATATACGTATGTATATATACATACATACATACATATATATATATATATATATATATATATATATATACACACGTATGTATATATATATATATACATATACGTATCTATATATATATATATACATGGATATATATATACGTATATATATATATAGATATATATGTGTATATATATATATATATATATTAATATTTTACAAAAAAGATATATATATATATATACGTATATATATATATATATATATATATATATATTAATATTTTACAAAAAAGATATATATATATATATATATAATATATATATATATTAATATTTTACAAAAAAGATCAGAATGATGTTTCGTCCTCAACTGCATCTATGTCATGAGCTGAAAAATGAAAAGAATATAATAGATGATACTTTTTAAACAACAAAGCAATAAAAGTTTGTAACGCCAGTGTCTTTCAAAACGTTCCATTTGTACCAGTTACGCTTAACCAGTCACGTGAAATGATACCTTTAATTACCTTATACCCCAATGCCGGTTAAACATTACAAATGACAAATGAGAGTGATTATTGTTGTTTTCATGAAAGACGAAGAGAGACTAATAGACGGTATTATGTTGCACAATTAAAAGTTTAATGTATCAATAATCTTTTCAACTATTTAATGATTTTCAACTTTTTTATACCCGTCGCATCACGCGGGTACCATACTAGTATATATATATAGAGAGACACACATAGATATATACGTGTATATATATATATATATAATATATATATATATATAGATACATATATACAATAATCACTTCAAACTCACTTTAATGTGATCAAAATTCTGGACTGTTGGCTCATTAAAATTCAGCCTAATGCAAGCAATAAAAGATGGTAGAAAAGGTGTCGCCCATAATTTTCTTTCGTGCCCCCACGTAAATGCTTTCAGAAGCATTTATTTTTAAGCAATATTGTGGAAAGTAGGTTGTCTAGATAGCTAGGCACATACCCGAGAGGTCGAAGAAAAAATCAAATAATAATGATGGTGGTCTTATAATCGACGAAGCTAGACATGCTATAGTCGCCATTAATTATTCTAATAACGATTGTGGTCTTATAATCTACGAAGCTAGACATGTCGTTTGCATGGTGGGTTACTTTTAGATAGATAGGCGAGCCGGGTTACCAATGTTGTGTATTTGTCGGCGTAAATGAACTTTCACTATTGGGTTTATCCGGTGTCCGTAGTTAAAAATTATTCGTTAGTCGACCCTCTTTGTCAAGGTTGTTGGCATTTTTTAATTTTTCTTTTCTTTTTTTTGATTTGAAAAAGGGGCGGGAAATTAAATGGGAACAGACGCCCAGGCGGCTCACCTCGGGTAAAGCTGTACATGCGCCAACTTTCTCGAAGAGGCGGCTGACCCTTCCCTTTCCCTATAAATATGTTTGATAATTAACAAAAGAGTATAATGTTTTTATTATCCCTAAAATTTTGTTAAATTTACTTTTTGAATACAAATTTTTATATCATTTCAGTAATTGTCGTTTATCAAATGTTTATATTTTTATCTACTTCACCAACTCTATTAAAATCTCTGTTAATATGAAAGTATTTTAATTTTTTTCAACACCCAAATTATCCAGTTAAAGCAAATTTATTATTTAAAATTCAATTAAAACTAAAAAATATGAACTAACTAGTGAGACTGAGCGCTTTTATTTAAAAATTTTGATTAACCCTAACTCGTATTGTTCGATTGAAGTCTGTTGTGAGTTCTTCACGTTTTGTTCGAATTTTAAAACAAAATATGAAAGTTAATTAAAATCTCACAGCATACCTCAATCGATTAAAATGAGTTAGAGTGAAATGAAGCTTTTAAATCAAAGCGTAAGGTCTCATTAGCCGATTCATATTTTTTTGTTTTAATTGAATATTAATTAATTACTTTGCTTAATTTGATAATTAGGGTGTTGAAAGAAATTAAAATACCCGCATATTTTATGATGTTAGTGAAGTGAATGAAAATGACAACATTTTGAAAAATACATTGATTGAAATGGCAAAAAGATAAGTTTTTGGATTGAAATGAAAAATTGAACAAAACGTTAAGGATGAAAAATAATATTTTACTCTTACAAAAATTTAAGCTTTCTTAATACATATTAATAATATTTTTTATGTTGAAAATGATGTTTTACTTTCCTTCAACTTTACTAAAATTTCGGAAATTTACTTTTAATCGTTCTTTTAGAAGATTATTAGCACTAACAAAATGGTGCAAGAAATTTATTAGCACTAACCATATTCTTTGTCTAAGTATAGCACATAAATTAACGAATATTTTTTTAAACCACCACCCCCATTGACCTATTAAAAAAATTATTAATCATATGTGGAAATTTGAGTGTGGTGGATAATCGTTTCTTCCTAACCGGTTTTTATTGTAGCATGCTATGTGCTGGTGGCAACAAAGCTGGAAGGAATAAGCGATAATAACAACGACATATCATCATAGAAGAGGTTTACGACTATGGGAAAGTACATTTTTATCGGTTTTCGTAGTCATCTCCCTTGGTGTTTATTACATTCAGCTTTTTTTTTAAAATAATAATAAAAAAATTACATTCAGCTTTTGGATCGTATATATCTTCCTAACCAGTTATATGCTAAAGGAACATTTTTGTTATTTTTTATATTTTTCTTATGTAATCATTTCTTTTAAAATTTGATATGTTGCTTCTATTTATTTTGTAAGATCCCGTTCCTGGAGACCTCACAGTTGGTTAATCACAGCAGTTAAAACGTTAAACATTATAATTATACAAACTTAAGCAGCGGAAATAATTTATCAAAAACCATTCATTTCATTTAAAACACTGTTGTTGAGCAATACATCATCGTTTAACTGATTATAAAAGAATTGTTTTACTGCATTACAAAACAACAACATAAAATACAAATGGATGTCAGTCTTCCCTACCGAGTGGTTTCACCCTCGTGCCATCCTCATCAATAATTACCTGCCAACTTAAAATGTATAAAAGTCAGCGTTGATGAGTGATCTCTAGTTTTAAAAGTAATAAAATACTTTCTGTATGTTGTATATAAAAATACTCTTTTTGTGAAATACAACTTTTTACTTTGTATGCGAACACGCATTAACTATATAAATAGATACTGTTCGTACTCTTTACTGTATACCTTGTAGGTTCTGTAATCTTTTATCTTTATCTTTCACTTTCTGTATGGACCAATAAGGAATACCCTATACTGTATGCGTGAAGAAAACCGGTGATGGGCCATTTATATCCCTCAAAAGGGTTTTATTTACTGTATACAAGGCCGACCCAATCACCTAGGGTACGCTACAGAGGCCCTGCCAATGTCAATTGACTGACCCTGTGTGCCTAATAGGGTAGCTAACCCGCAACACAATTGAGCTAACAACAACATGATCGTGTATCTCTTGTAACCTTGCAAGACTTGTTAACATTTTATTAATGTTCCTCTTCTCTTCTTTATTGCTCATTCTCTTTATTATTATAATATTCTTTACGTTACGATATTAAACATACCACGTAAAGTCACACACTATAAGTAATAATTATAGCAATAATAATAATAAGTAACAATCATAATCATGCATGAAACTCATTATTAATAAGCCCTAGTCAAACCTCGGTTAAAACCCTAAAGCACAGACTCCCAAAAATTCTATAATAATTTCTAAGTGTTTAGGCGCTTTGACACTATTTGGGCGCATAAGCCCTGTTTGGGCGTTTCATCACTATGTAGGCACATCAGCCAACACTTAATCATTTTAACACTTAGGCGCATGAACTATTCAGGCGCATGGACTATTCGGGCGTATGAACACTTAGGCGTGTGGACCATGCGGACGCATGAACACTTAGGCGCATGGACCACTTGGGCACATGGGCACTATTGAGGCGCATGGCCCTACACTTAGTCATCCGACTAATATTTCTAGGTGCAGGGACCACTGTTAAGGCGCATGGGCTATACTTATATATTTCTAAGGCATTTTCAGGTGCATGAGCCTTATCTAGGTGCATGAACTTCTATTCAAGATGTTTCTAGTATGTTTTCGAATCCAATCATCAAAACCATCTGTTCTAAGCTTAACATAGCTATTCTAAACATGAACAACCTATAAGCATCTAAGAACCAACATCCAACATGCATAATACATACGGGTAAACATACATAAACATTGTAAAAAAACGTTTTAATACATTCAGCCCCAAAGATATTTAAAACAAGTAGAAACCGGGGTCTAGAAACTCACCTGGTGCAACTTGGGTGTATCTTCCTTCTAACCCTTTTGCAACTGAGTTCAAACACCTAAAAAACCCCACCAAACACACACACCCGAACACATACACAAACACATAAGCACATAAATATATAACCGGGATAAAAACCGTCATAAATACTTAAAAGCCATGAATTCTTACCTTAGATTTGTTTTTCTTCTTCTTCAAACGAGAGTTCTACTCTCTTCCTTTCTCTCTCTCTCTCTAAAACCGAAGTGAAAGTGATGTGAAAAGAGGGTGGGTGGCCATACCCACCTTTACCCCAACTTTTTAAAGATTTTGTCCTTTTGGATATTTTTAGTCCCTCTACTTGGGCTTTATTGCTTTCCTTTCTTTTATTCTTCATTTCTTGTCTTTGTTTTTAAAATAACCAGGTGTTACATATTTATTCTTATACTAGGTTACAGACCCGTGTATTACACGGCTTGGGTTTTATTTAAAAATGTAAACAAATATTTAAACATTTTTTGTTTTTAATTCAAATGATAATACACTAAAATAGATTGTATTCAATTCACGACAAGAAAAAAACACCGTTGAATAGCTAAAATGGTGATCAACGTTGTACACACCAAAATTTATCTATGTTCGACGTAATGACTTGTTAAAGAATATGTAGAAACGTAGTTTTAGGGAAACAATCAAACGACTAAAAAGTTGTTCATGCCTAGAAAAGGAAATAAAAAATAGAAAAGTTTATCAGCAAAATAAGACAAATATAATTTATAAAGCGAAAAATATTTTATTATTGCATATAATATAGACTTAATTTGAAATTAATGTACTGCTAGCAACAATAAACCATGGTTGATTTTCGTTTTATTATGATAATCAAAACCTGGTAATTGATATTTAATAAACGACTAACATAAATATCAAAACTTAAAGTAAACAATGAAATTAATACCTTATGGAAACAAAATAGTAACGGACAACAAAAAAGGATAATAGAAACAAAAAAGGATAATAGAAACAAAAAAGGATAATAGAAACAAAAAGTATTTGTGAATGTATAGTAGGTACGGTTATAGAAGATTAAAATACTTTTACTTGATGTTTAAGCAAAGTCGAAGAATAGTAGATAATAATGCAAAAATTAGAATTTGTGAGATGATTAATATAAATATTTAAGGATGTTGGATACTGAAAGGATCATACATATCAATTCAAATGATGGTTGATAGTTGCTCTGCCAAAATTTGCCCTAAGTTCAAGCAGTGATGCGGATGAAGAATCTACTCAAAAGAAAAAGACAAGTGTCGGCTATCCACATTTGTTCATGCGTATGACCATAAAACAAATGCTGACAAGTGTTTGTTCTGTCGCATCAACATATGCGGACAACCAAACAAATGTTGCCAAGTATTTGTGCATCCGCATTTACTAATGCGGATGTTTAGGAACAAATGCGTCTAAGTGTTTGTTCTTCTGCATTTCTCAATGCTAATGACTAAACACCAATGCTGAATAAGAGAAAGGAATGCTAATGAAGATTAACATATCCGCATAAGTTAATGCGGATGAAGAGAAAAATTGTTGTTGAAGACTTTTGTACTTAGACTAGCTTACTCATGTATAGTACATGGGTAGTTTAGTTATTTTCTAAAGGCCTTTTATCAGCTTATAAATAGAACAAAAAACGCAACTTTTGGGCATGACTAGACAACTAGAATATTAGAATTTTTTATAGTCATATGTTTCAGAGGTGTGTTGTTGTTTAATGCTAAAACCCTAACATTTATTGTATCTTTACACCACTATTAATACAAAGCATTTATGAGTACTTAAAGCATTCAATGATGTGTGTTTATATCATTCCACAATATAACCACTAACTCAATCATCATATTCGGTCCTAGTTTATTCACATCAACTGAGAATATAATTCTAATCATCCAATCAATGGAGTTAAATAAAAATTGAAATGATTGATGCAGGGAATTTAAAATCTCTAAAAATTTGGTGCTGATTGAGTTAGTTAAGAAACTAAAATCTTAAAGATAAATAAGGTATCATGATTTACTAAAAATTTGATAAATGAGGTTTAGGCGGGAAATTTTATTTGAGTTGAAACCTCGTGATTACATGTGACACCACATGTAATCATTTATTAGTATAGATTATCTATATTCATTTATTGTTAAACTCTTATCATTGTTTAACATACTTTAATTACGAAACAAACCTATAGGCGCCCATCGGCAAAGAAGAGGCACTTGTTTGCTCTTGAGAGGTCTTTGCTTGCTTTTGACAGGTGCCTTTAACACCAATGAAAAATATTTTTCAATAATCAAAATGGAATTAGTCGGAAAAATTAATTTTAATAATTAAAACACAAATACTTCTTGATAATATCATTAAATTTTTACAAAAGATTATGATGTGACGTGGTATATATACGTTAAAAACAAATTTGATTTGTCATAAACTGTTGATACAACTTATATGTCTTCTTAAAATATCAAACACCATCTAGCGGTTTACTTGTAACAAATATTCTATTAACATGCAAACGTAGACTCTTTTATTACCAATCAAGTCTTATGGTGATGAAGGTAGGCACCTGTTCCTAATTCATCACCTCTTTAACCCCAAAATTTTAAAAATAAAAAATATGTGTCAGTGCCTCTAAAATTGATGTCAAAGTGGTGTCCATGACCATACACCTATATAGGTGGTATCTAGTAAAAAATAAATAGATGTCAACTTTGTAGAACATGTGTATGATTTTGAGTGGTCTGTTATAGAGGTGCCAAAGACTTGTATAGAAGAAATCTTCTAGAGGAAATTTTAAGGGAAAAAATAGGATTGATTTGAAAAGTTACTAGAGTCTTAACTTAAATAGCGATGGTAAGCTTGTTTCAAAATTTGAGTTAATTATATAGTTAGTCAATATGGTATAATCATATTCAATAGTTGCTCCTTTGAGAAATTACATCAATGGTCCTAACTTTTAAGAGAGTATATAACTTATCTTAACTATTTGCGAAGTCGCAACAAATGTGGTACTCAAATTGAATGGTGGCTAAGTTTGTTAGTTAATGTTTTAAAATGAATTCTACATCTGTTGTTGTTGTATATACACATACACACACACACACATATATATACATATATATATATATATATGACTGTATGTATATATATATGTATATACATAGGAGAAAGAATTTTTGAAAACCATATTAAAAATAAAAACTACAAAAAGCAAGGTTTACATATATGTAAGTATGTGTTACTAAGTGTACAACTAAAACTTTCATGCATATATGTAACACCGGTTATTTTCTTTGAAGCCGATGAAAGTGGAAAAAAAGAAATAAAGTCCAAAGTTGAGGGACCAAACTTGCCAAAACGGGAGAAATATTGGATGAGTGGGGGAATAAGAGGGGAGGGCAACCCACACCCTCCCCACACTTGTAAAAATTCTGCCAAAGAGGGAAGAGAGGGCGAAAAGGGAGAAAAGCTTGGTTCTTGTGGATCCGAGCGTGAAGGTTGAAGTGTAGCGGGTTGAATCGAAACTCTACTCAACGGTGTTGTTTGTTTGAGTTCTAGGACCCCTCTTTTACATGTTTTCAACTGATTTGGAGCTGGAACACATAGTGAAACAAGTTTTTGAAATGTGTGTGTTTAAACTGTGTTATATGTTTGTATGTGATTCGAATGGGTTTTGATTTCGGGCTTGTGTGTGCTTGAATGGTGTTGTGGTATGTATTCCTAAGGTTTAGGATGGTTGATTTGAGCTTAAAAGAGGTTTGGAAGAGCTTGGAGGTCGAAAATGGCAGATTGGGTTCGGGATGAACTGCATTCTGAATCAGTTAGGGCTATGCGACCGAATGGCATGCGACTAGAGGTCATGCGACTGAAAGGAATACGACTGAGCTCCATATGCATGCCAATAGTGCAACTGAGGTTCATTCGCATGTGAGTCGTGCGACTAGAGCCCATACGCTTGTGAGTCATGCTACTGAGGTTGATTCGCATAAGGAGTCATGCTACTGAGGTCCATATGCCTAAGTCCATCCGCATTAGTTCCATTCTCATGGGTATCATCGGTATTGTGTTCATCCGCATGGGTTCAGTCACCTGGGAGGCCATGCGACTGAAGGGTGCTCATACGCCCAAGTAGGGCTGGTGTACCCGAGGGAACGTAGTTTAGGTACTGACTTTCAGGGGAAAGTGCATTTGATGTGGAAGGTTCCCAGGAGTTCATGTAAGATGACTTTTGAGGTCACAGACATTATGTTGGGCATGATGATGATGTATGGTGTTGTGTGATTATGCATGATGTATGTTATGTATGTATGATGATGCATTGTAAGATGATGTTAGCTGTGCATGTTGATTTCCTTATTGTTATGTATGATTATTTTTCCATGGCTTTACATTGAATGTTAACGAATGGAATGAAAGTATTATGTAACATAAAGTGGAAGATAATGAAAAAAGGAACATGATGAAAGAATGCATGCATTAATGAATGAACGAACATAAAGAAGGCTTGAAAGCAAATGTATGGAGGTTCACACCCAATGAAGGGTGTTAGCTCAACGGTGTGCGGGTTAGCTACCCCGGAAGGATGCACACTGGGTCCAACTTTGTGATTGACCATATGTATGGGATCCTTGCCGCTTGCCCTAGGTGCTGGAGTCAGCTTCGTGCATAAAGTTTGAGGTCTATGAAATACCTCAGGCCCAGTAACCAGCTTCTGCACAATGTTCAGGGTATAGCATATGGCATTGATCCGGAATGAAAGAGCAAAGATAAGTGGTGAATGTAATTTCCCTAGGCACTAGAATCAGCTCCGTGCCCAATGTTCGAGGTCTATGAAAGACCTCAGGCCCAGTTACCCGCTCCATGCACAATGTTTCGGGTAATGTACATGTTATAGAAAGTAATGAACGTACGAATGAAAGAAAGAAAGTATGAACGATTAATGAAGATAATAATGATATTATCTATGTGTACATATGATGTATGATCACATGAAAGTAAACAACGGTTTTAATGAAAGAAAAGTATGTTTTATTATAAAACTAGAACTCACTCAACAACGTTGACTTTTATGTGTTTCTAGTTGGCGGGTAATGGTTGCTGAGGATGGCACGAGGTGGCTACTCAACTCTTTTGGATGGCATCCATATTTATAGTGCTTTTGTGATGTAATGCAACATGTATTTTGTAACTTGATAACGATGTATTGATTTGCAAAAGCTTTTATAATGAAAAGAGATGTCTATTTTGATAATTTTGTTGCGAGGTGTTATGAAAGTTAAATGTATTTGTCTGTTTTATGTGCGACGATCGACCAACTGTGAGCATCCCGGGAACGGGGCCTTACAAGTTGTTATCAAAGCCAAAGTTTAAGTGAAATGGGTAAATTTTCAAAATAAACCTTAACTTAAACTCAAAATGGGACGGAAAGGGAAGGGATGCCAGTCTGAGTAGTTGCGTGCCATCAAGTATTTCTTTAATGTTAATCGGTATTATGTGCCCATGTTATGTGGTTATGTGTTGCTTGTAGATTTAAATACTGATGTAGTCAGGACAGGTAATGCTTGAGATATGAAGAGTAAAGTAAGTGGCTAATCACAACTGCCCACTATAATTAGGGACTTACTATACTTGACATAAACTGAGCAGTTCCCTTGAATGATTGTATTGGTGTTTGAATCTTTCAGTGTGTGTGTGAATGGTTGCTGGTAGATCTTCGAAAGCTTCACGTGGTGGAGGTCGTGGTGCTGAACCGCGACCCAAGAGGGGAAGACCTAGAGTCAAAAAGGTGGTTCTAGAAGAACCTGAGACCCCTCATCTGGAATGTGGTGATAAGAGCGCCAACTTGAGAGCCTTAGTAAAGGAGGCTGTTGTTGAGGAAGTCTATCAAGTCATGCAGACGATCTTACCATCTGTAGTGACCGAAGTTATCAAGGCTATATGGGAAGGGGAAAGAAAGGAGAGGAATAGGTCCTCAGGAGGACGGCAGCAACTGGAGCGTGAAATGGTTCTCTCTGATGATGAAGAAGATGAAGAAGAAGAAGAGCCTACGCCGAAGGCGGCACGAGGCTGTAACTATGGGGCATTTCAACAATGCAAGCCCCCTACTTTTGATGGTAATGGCACTGTTGTTGTTGCTCACCGGTGGGTGAAAGAAATGGAAGTTTTTTTAAATATCAGCGAGTGCCGAGAGGATCAAAAGTTGAAGTTTGCTGCCCATTCTTTTGTGGACTTAGCTTTATGCTTGTAGGACATCATAGAGAAATGGACAAAGTTAAGAGGGTAGTCGGGCTATTGGGAGGATGAGATGGTCTAAACTAAAGATGTTAGTCATCGTGTCATCATAGAGAAATGGATAAAGTTAAGAGGGAATTCCTGTAGTTAGAGGCGGGGACGATGACACATCAGCAGTACACCACCAAGTTTAACGAGATGGCACGGCTGGTGCCTGATCATGTGACACCCTTGTCACGAGAGATTAAAAGGTATATTTAGGGCTTGCTGGTGGATATCCGCAGACACATGATCGCCACCCAACCGAGAACGTTTAGGTTAGCGATGGATTTGGCAGGGAGATTATATGATGAGAGGACTGTAGTGGTGATGGCTGAAGGTAACAAGAAGGGTGGTGGTGATCGGAATTGGAATGGGAAGAGGTTTGGTCGGGGTGATGCCTTGATGGGTAACAAGAAGGCACGGGTGGACGATCGCCGTGTAGTCATACCGGGTACGGGATCGAAGAACTGAGGCAAGGGTGGGAAGGAGCATAGTGGCTAGTGTAGATAGGGGTTGAGTATCTGTTTCAAGTGTGGGAAGCCTGGTCATACGGCTAGAGATTATAGGGATACGAGGTGTTTTGTGGGGAAAGTGGTCATATGATTAGAGACTGTAAGAAGCCGAGGGTCGAGGGTTCGAGGGTGAAGAAGACGGGGAGTGAAGGACGAAGGGCGAGCGCCAGGGCATTCACTATGACACAGGAGGAAGCTAGGATGGACCCTGATGTTGTGACCGGTACGTTTCTAGTAAACCTAACTTTAGCTTCTGTGTTATTTGATTTTGATGCCAGTAAAAGTTTTATTTCTGCTACCCTTTGTGCTAAGCTACATGATAGAAGACTATGATATGGAACTAGAAGGTAATAAATTTCCTGTTAGACCGTTCGTGATGACCTTAGGTGATTTTGATTTGGTTCTTGGGATGGATTGGTTAGCGGACTTCAAAGCGAACATTGTGTGTCGCAAGAAGATGATTTGTTTGACAACGCCTGATGGGAGTTCAGTAACGGTTTATGGGGATCGGGTCATGACGATCCCGAAAGTAATTTCAATGGCGGTGGCAGGGAAGTGCATGATGCATGTATGTATTGCCTACTTGGCCTATGAAAAGGATGTGGATAGGCCAACACCAAAACTATCTGATGTACCCGTTGTGTGTAACTTTCCAGACGTGTTTTCCGAAGACTTACCAAGAGTACCACCTGACAGAGAGATCGAGTTCTAGATCGATATGATAGCAAGTGCCCAACCTGACGCCAAGGCACCATATCGATTGGCTCCGACGAAGATGAAAGAGTTGATGGAGCAGTTGCAAGAGCTACTTGATAAGGGGTTCATTAGACAGAGTATCTCTCCTTGGGGTGCTCAGGTCCTGTTCGTGAAGAAGAAAGATGGTAGTATGTGGATGTGAATAGACTACTGTGAGCTGAATAAGTTGATGATAAATAACAGATATCCCTTACCGAGGATTGATGATTTGTTTGATCAGGTCCAAGGTGCCAGTTGGTTCTCAAGGATAGATCTCCGATCAAGCTACAATCAGCTAAAGGTGAAAGGGCAGGATGTCCCTAAAACAGCTTTTCGCACACGTTATGGTCACTAAGAATTCCTTGTTATCTCATTTGGATGGACCAACGCGGCAGCTGCTTTTATAGATCTAATGAATCGAGTGTGTCGGCCAATGTTGGATAAATCGGTGATTGTGTTGATTGATGATATTCGGATTTATTCGAAGTGAGAGATTGAGCACGCCGATCACATTCGGGAGGTTTTGGAGACATTGAGAAAGGAGAAGTTGTACGCCAAATTCTCCAAGTGCGTGTTTTGTTTGCACGAGGTTCAATTCTTGGGTCATGTGGTGAATCCTGACGAAATTATGGTGGACCCGGCAAAGGTGGAAGCGGTGATGCAATGGAAGTCTCCAAAGACGCCATCCGAGATTCGTAGCTTCTTAGGTTTGGCGGGCTACTACAAAAGATTTATCCTAGACTTCTCTAAGATCTCTTCTCCAGTACCCAAGTTGACCCAGAAGGTTGTGAAGTTTGTATGGGGTCATGCTCAAGAGAAGGCGTTCGAAGAATTGAAGGCGAGATTGACTTAAACTCCTGTTCTGTCATTACCCGATAGAAGTGAAGATCTGATGGTTTATTTTGATGCTTCCTACTCGGGGTTGGAGTGTGTGCTAATGCAGAGAGGGAAGGTTATAGCCTATGCATTCCGACAGTTGAAGGTTCATGAGGTCAACTACCATACTAATGACTTCGACCTAGCAGTCGTGGTTTTTGCGCTAAAAATCTGGAGGCACTATCTGTATGAAACGAAGTGCACCATATTCATTGACCAGAAGAGCTTGAAATACTTCTTTGAGCAAAAGGACCTAGACATGAGACAAAGACGATGGTTGGAGCTCATAAAGGATTATGACTATGAGATCTATTACTATCCGGGCAAAGACAGCGTGGTAGCGGATGCCCTTAGTTGAAAAGAGAGGCCCGAGCCAATTCAGGTGAAAGCGTATTAGTTGATCATGACCTCAGATATGATGAAGCAAGTTAAGGAGTTCCATATGAGGCATTAAAAGAAGATCATCTTAACTCTGAAAGAATGAGAGGTCTGGTCGCTGAATTGGGTGAAAACACGTTTGGTGTTAGAACTTGATTCTGGAGGATGTGGATTCCTCATTTTGGGGATCTATGCATGAGTATCATTGATGAAGCTCACAAGACTCAGTACTCCATCATCCCAGTGCCACAAAGATGTATCAAGACATGAAGAAAGACTATTAGTGGTTGGGTATAAAGCACGACGTGGTGAGTATGTGAGTAAATGCCTTACTTGTCTACAGGTGAAGGACGAGCATCAGTAGCCGTATGGGAAGATCCAACCTTTAGATATACCAGAATGGAAGTGGGAGCACATCACCATGGATTTTAACATGAAGTTCCCGCGTACTCTGACAAAGAGTGCTCACTTCCTACCAATCCGCGAGACATATTCATTTGACAGGTTGGCGGATCTTTTCATCAAGGAGATTGTAACTCATGGTGTACCGATGTCTATAGTGTCTGACCATGACACCCGGTTACATCCAAATTCTGGAAGAAATTCCACGATGCTATGGGGACGAGGTTACACATCAGCACGGCTTATCATCCCCAGACTGATGCTTAGTCGGAGAGGACCAGACATTGGAGGAGAAGCTTTGGGCATGTTTTATCAATTTCGGAGGAAGTTGGGATGACCACCTACCGTTAGCAGAGTTCTCATATAACAACAGCTATCATGCCAGCATTGGTATGCCCCCTTACGAGATGCTATACGGTAAGAGATGTCGAACACCCTTGTGTTGGGGCGACATTGGTCAGAAAGAGTTAGGAAGCGTCGAGTTGATCGAGGCTATGACTGAGAAGCTTGAAAAGATCAAAGCCTTCATCAAGGAAGCCAAAGATAGACATAATTCGTATGTTGATAAACGACGCATACCGATCGAGTATAGGGTGGGTGACCGGGTTATGTTGAAGGTAGAATGTGTGTGGGCTTTGGTGGAGTGGCTGTGGTAGTGGTGGGATGAGAGATAGTAGTAATGGGTGGAGTGGTTGTGATAGTAGTGGTAGGATGAGAGATAGTGTTAGTGGGTGGAGTGGTGGTGGTAGTAGTAGCTATGGGGTTGGAGATAGGATGTGTGGTTGTGGTGGTAGATGTGGTAGTGGTGGTGGGAGTAGTGATTAGGGTGATCCTCTGCCTCTTTCTCTTCTTCCCGTAGGGTTGGGCCATCCTTTTCTTCCTTGAGCCCTTGGAGACAGAGGCTCCCCCTGAGCCGAGTGGCTGGTCTGGGGTGTAAGTAAGATCAGTGTAATCTGTAGCACCACCCTTTGACCCAGCTTGGCGTCCACCAACCACCTCTTTACCTCTCTCGGTGGCCACAACCCTGCTACCTACTATCCTAACGAGAGGCTCATCGTCAGATTCTTCATCCTGATCAACTAAGAAGCTTTGGTGGAAGGCAGCCCCTTCAGTTTCACCAGGTGCATCACCACCCTAACCTTGGTCATCATCACCGTCGTCGTCGTATTCTTCTGTGGATAGCTCAATCGGCTCGACATCTGAGTCACTCTCATCGTGACGCCACTTCTTGTGAGAAGGCGCCACATAATCAACACTTGCCAAATGCCCGAACAGTCTCCTGACAGGGGGCTTCACCTGCTTACCCCTGTATACTTTCATCCTACCCAAGGTGGTATCATCCATCACCTCGAGTAGCACTACATCTTCTTTCGCCTTTGGCAGAGACGAAAGCTTCTCATCAATAATAAGCTGTAAGAACCGAGGGTACATGCAAAAGCCCTCCTTACCCTTAGCCTCGAGGTTCTCTATCAAGTAAGAAAATATCATGTTGGAGAAGCTGAAAGGATGGTTCAGCACCAGTGCAATGTACACATTCTGGATTTGGTCAGATAAATCATCAAATCCTCCCCTCCTTGATGTTATGCACTTTTGAATGACATGAGCCATGTACTTGAACTAGGGAAACAGAATGCTTTTGTTGAGCACACCTGCGTTGATGTCCCCAGTGTACTTCATCCGTATAAAACAACCCCTTATTGTCGAAGGATGTAACTTGGTCGGGTGGGCATCATCATCACCCAGATCCAGTACCCGTCTTAGATCTGCTGCAGTAACTTTGATCTCTTGACCAAAATTGGAGCTCCGTATACAGTATGGCTCAATGGACTGGTCAACCCTGGCACATTCCCAGAAGGCCTGTTGGATGGATCTGTAAGGTGTGCATAGTGTCGAAATAGCTTTGAAGATCCGCGATCTCCTAAGAAAAACAATTACCCCAGCAAACTCAGTAGCATTCCGAGTGGTTGCATCCAAGTGAGCACAGATGTTGTGCTTGGTGTTGATAGTCCACCTATCAGCCATGTTGCTATAACACAAGACATATAAACATTAGGTTTATGCATAACAGATGAAAGTTGAAACTTATGCTATTTTGGATCAGTCTAGTACAATCATGCGATTGAACCATACGACTGAGTTTAGTCATGCGATTGAACGTGCGACTGAATTTAGTAGTGCGATTGAGCTTGCGACTGAGCTCAGTCGTGCGATTGAGCTTGCGACTGAACTGAGTCGTGTGTTAAGCCATGTGGTTGAATTAGTTGTGAGACTGAGTTACCGACTGATTCATTCGTGCGATTAAATCGCACGTCTGGCTCAATCATGCGACTGAAGTTCATTCAGAGTGTCTCTTCGCAAATGACTTTGTTTGGCACCCCGACTATAAATCTTGGTCAAAACTGGATATTAGATGTCGTGTTTAGACTCATTTGACTCGCCCACACTCTAAATAACGCCCAATTTACTTTAAATCAACTATTTTGTTCATTTAACTGGTCTATTTGAGTAGTTTTACTCATTTCTTGATTTTAACCAATTAGATCGGTTAGGGTTTGATTTCACCGAGCATTTTGTTTTATTTCAGTCACTAAGTACCTATAGATGAACAATGGATCAGTTAGTTACACAATCGGCAAGAAATCAAGGCAAGAAGAAATTTTGCCAGGGCGTCTACGTATGAGCAAGTTTTTTGAACGATTCGGGGGTGGTGAGAAATGCGACCGACTCACCCCTCCTTTTATACTGTCTTAATTTTCAATCATACGACTGGACCCATACGCCAGCTCTAGTCATGCGACTGAGCCCATACTCATGCTTCAGTCGTGCGACTGGCTCATACGACCTCATCCATTCGTGCGATTGGTTTATTTTGGTGATCCAATCGCATGGATTGCTCCATGCTTATGATCCAATCATGCGACTGGTCCATACTTATGGTTTAATTGTGCGACTGTCATACTTATGGTTCAATCGTGTGATTGGTCCATACTTATGATCCAATCATATGAGCTTGATCCCTTTACACTTTCAAACCCTTAAAAAATGTTAACATTTGATAAAAATTATGTCCTTCTACCACCATTTGACCACCTCAAACGTGATCCTTTTAATTTTAAAATAGTTTGATCATCTCAGACGTGATCCTTTTAATTCTAAACATGTTGGTCACCTCAGATGTGACCCCTTTTAAGAGAGTGATTCATAGATTCCGTCTAGTTGTAGAGTCCGACATCTACGTAACAAATTACTAGAAAACAAAATTTGAAAACACTTTAAAATATAAAACAAAATTTGAAAACACTTTGAAATATAAAACAAAATAGGACATATTTTTTGTATTTTTAATTCGAGATGGAATTAAACCTATTGGAGTACATCTAACCGACTTTACTTCCTGGACAACACAGTTTCAAGTTAATTTTATCATTTCTGGATAGATTTATTATGGAATCATACAGATATATCAAAATTATTTGGGACATTTTAATAAACCATTTTGATGCTAGATTCTTGTTTTGACCAAGTGTCAATAGCAGTTTTAGGAAATCATACTAGAGCTATAGGTAGCACACAATTTTGACTTTCAAGAACTGCAGCTCATGATGATTATCAGTATACTTGTCTTCTTGAATCCATAGATTTTTTACACACATTGGTGATGTGTTAAGGTTTAATTATTTCAACGAGCATTTATGGATCCCACACTTATACGGTAATCAACATTTCTCAGGAGATTTTTGAGCGATCTACGGGTATATTTCAAGAAGACACTATTCTAAGTGCTTTCAAAGAGATGCCAAGCCTCAAGTCAGTGCCATCGCACAGCAGAGAGGCGCAAACAACAATGAATTCTATAATATTTTGGTTATGCTTATCCTCAGGTCAGTGCCACCGTACAACAGAGAGACACATAACCTATTTTCTTGTTAGAGTATTTACTTTTCTTTTTACACATAACGCACCAACAACATAAGTTATTAGTTTGACTGCATTTAGCATTTTCCATGTGCTTTGCTCATTTTTATGGGCGTCCGCACACATTTGTGGCATTTATTTTGCTCGTCACCTCTTATTGGAAATGCGTTAATTGTGCCAACCAAGGATAAGATGGGAATCCATAGTAAGTTGAACAACTTAGTTTGAATTTTAAACCACCAATGAGGTCTACTCATCTATTGTGTTGAATCAACCGACATATCATACAATGAACAAGCAACCTCTAGGTCTATTTTCTCTATGTTACCTTAGTAGCATATTAGTTTTACTATCATGTTTTCTTTTATTTTGCTTAGACTTCTCAGATTTATACTTTGAATTTTGCATTTTATCATTTAAACTCTTTTGAAGTCCCAAACGATTTGTTTCCTGTGTACTATCATTTTGCATAAACGGTGAATCAGAATCACAGATTTGATTTCGTTTCTTTTAGCTAAGCTGGCCTCCTCCCTCGTATTTTTTTGTTTTTTTAAGTAATTATGCATAAATTTAATACTAAATTAACATATTCTCCCACCTAAAATTCTAAAACTGAAAATCTTTTTGTGTTTTTTGATTTTTAGACAGAAAATAAAATAAAATTAAATTAAATTAACGACTTTAGTCGGACTACGAACTCTCGTCTTCTGGAATCACATCACTTTTCTTTTTCACGCCATTAACCTCTAACATATATAAAAACCTAGGTTTATCGAATGCTTTTGTGTAGAGGTTGGTGTGTTGAAAATCCGTATTTATTTTAACAACATCGATTAAGTGATTTTCAAAACAGTCACGTATGAAGTGAGATTTAATACCGATGTGTTTAGTTTTAAGATGTTAGACCGGATTTTTTATTATGGCAATAGCAACATAATTATCAACAAAAATAGGAGTGTTAGAAAATTGCAAACCATAGTCGCACATTATTGTTGAATCTAGATGATTTGTGAATAGCAACTTGCAGCAGCAACGTAATCAGCTTCACATGTTGATAGAGCAAGAGAGGTCTGCTTCTTACACTGCCAGGTGACTAACCATCTCCCAAAGAACTGACATCCTGCTGATGCTAACTTGTAATTCATTTTGCAACCGCCATAATCCGAGTCACTATACGCAGTAAGCTCAAAGTTATCGTCATGAGGATACCACCACCCAAGTGTTGGAGTACCCTTCAGATAACGAAAGATCCTTTTGACTCCTATTAGATGGCTTACTTTTGGTTTCACCTGATATCTGGAACAAAGACACTTCGTGTACATGATATCATGTCGTGAGGCTGTGAGGTACATGAGAGATCTCATCATCCTATTAGGATGCATAAGCTATTAATATACATATTGCTTCCATCCTCGCTACTGGTCCAAACACTTCATTGCAATCTATGCCTTCGACTTGTCGAAATCCTTGAACTACAAGTCGGGCCTTATTCCTGATTATTACCCCTTGGTCATCTTTCTTGCATTTTTGCACCCATTTTGAGCCAATCACTTTAGCACCTTTTGGTTTGTCCATAAAGGTCCACACTCCTAACTTCATGAATTGTAGGAGTTCTTCTTGCAACGCACTGACCCATGCCTTATTTTTTAACGCTTCACTAACGTATATTGGCTCAAATTGAGGCATAAAACATTGATATGCTCCATTGTGAAGGTATCCCTTTTCCATTACCGAGGCATAATCAGCTGTGTATAGCTGATTTCTAGTCTGTACTCCTGATCTAACATCCCCAATGACATTGTCCAAGGGATGATAAACATTTAGCTGAGATCCAGGAGTTGTTGGAATAACCACCTAGTTATCCAGATTGAACTCAAGTTCAGGATCTGTAGTTGTTGGAGTATGAGGGTCCGAAATGTGAGAGGCATCAAGATTTCATGCTTGTGTACTTTCATTGGTAGGAACCTCTTCCTCTTAGTCCTTATTAGCATTTTCAACTGCCTCATCATCAGATGAAGACTCACTCACTTCAAGGTCTCCCCCTGAAGAGTTAAAGGAATCATCTAATGGACATGTTGATGTCGAGTATGGTGGAGGAGTGTTAAGAGCATTGTACATCATTCTAGCAGACAGGTCGTCATCAGTATGAGAATGTGGCAGATTGAAGGATTTAGAGAAACCATCATAGTAAAAGAAGAATGAGGGTCCTTTCCCAGTTGGGGGGATGGTGTATCTTTGAATGTCAACATTGCACCACACTTCTACCTGACCCATTCAGTTGGTGTAAACTCTCTTGTCTGGTATGTTGTATCTAAGAAATATCCCTTCTTCCACCTTCTCGTTGAACTTCCCATTTTGAGTCTTCTTAAACAATGTGCAAGGTGCGCCAAACGGTTCTAAATACTCCGAATTAGGTTTACGTCGCTAGAGTAGTTCATAATACGTTTATCCATTTCGCTTGACCACTAAGACTCGATTGAGTGTGTCACATGCATTTGCCACTGTCTCATTCCAGAAGTGAATAGGTAGTTTTGAGTGAGCAAGCATTGTTCTGGCAGTCTCGATCAAACTTCAATTCTTTCTTTCAGCTACGCCGTTCATCTCTGGAGTGTAGGCAGAGGGGAATTGATGAACAATTCCTCTTTCTCTACAGTATGCCTCCATCCACTGATTATTGAATTCAGTTCCATTGTCAGATCGAATCTGTCTAACTTTCAGCTTGTAGATTGATTCCAATGTAGTTACCAGATGTTTGAATGATTAAAAGTTTCTGATTTGGCTTTCAGAAACATCATCCAAGAGAATCTTGAGTAATCATCTGTTACTACTGTTGGATCTAGAAAGGCTAGTGCAACTAAAACCAAGTCACTTAGAATATTTTGGTACTAAAAGTAAAGGACTTCCGAAGATAATTCTGGAACTTCCGAAGGAAAAAGGAGCTCTTCCAAAGACAAAGTGTAAAGCTTACTTCCAAAGGAAAAGTTCCAACTTCCGAAGACAAAGAACCTGCTTCCGAAGTTCAAGACTTAGAAAGAAAGATCTGAAGTCAACTTCTGAAGTAAAGAAGTCCTCAAGCCTCGAAAGCATAGAAGCCTTTTCCGAAGTATATGTGGGTTCAGAAGAACTTGTTCTTCTGAAGCCAACTTACCTTCAGAAAACACTGCTATTATTCAGTGGACATAAGTATGGCCTTCCTGACACTCCGCTGCAAATCTCTGAGATACTTCATGGCGTTTTCTCAAAAGCCATGCAGTTGACCATACTTTAATCCACTGTTTACCTTTTTATGTTAGTACAGTTGCCATCTTTAGTTAGTGACAAAAGGTAAGTCATGGACATGTCATGACTACCATATCTTAGATAATACTTTATCAAAGATACCTTAACTTTAGCATTGCCGTATATGCTTTAGTCCTAGGTTTCCAGCTGGTATCAAAGTATAACCGGCTGTAGGATCTAGTATATATAGTCTCTCATTGTAACTCATGTATCATGCTTGTAAGAGTCTTGTAATATCTTGATTTGAGAAATAATATATACAAGTGACTTGAAAATTTATTTCTGTGTGTTCATTCACTACTTATTGTATTATTATCAACTCTTGTGAAAGACTTTACTTCATCTGAATTTGAGTGTGTTTATAAGTGAGTTTGAAAGAAATCCAAGTGTTTCTGTGACAAACCCGATCCTGCAATTGGTATAAAAGCTTTTTAGGCTCTTGATTGTGAGATCTTACCATCCTAATCAACTTGTTTTTTCACTCCTCCTTATACCTCACTCAAAAATGGCCCTCAACAAATCTGAATTAGAGATGGGGACGATGACCAAAGCACCCATCATCACCCCTGAAAACTTCAGGTCCTGGAGCAGAAGAATGGAAGGCTTCATCAGGTATCAAGACAGCAAAATGTGGCAATCCATTATCAATGGCCCATATAAGCCAAAAGTACCTGGTGGAAATGGTGCCATGATCGAGAAAGCTGTTGAAGATTATTCTGATGAAGACAGGAAGAAGCTTGACATTGACAGCAACGCTATGACTGTCCTCATGACTGCAATTCCATACTCTATGATGGTGGGGTTTGAGCATTGCAGGCCTACCAAAGAACTGTTTGATGCGCTTGCTCAAATGCACTCAAGCTCAAATGACTCCAAGAAGGACTCACTAAAGCAACAGTTCGAGAACTTCACCCATGTTACTGGATAGACTCTTAGCCTGTTAGGATCTGGTATTTGACCAAACACCAATGATTAACGTGTTAAACCAAACCAAATAATGCGGAATCCTATTTGATTAGCGATCCAATCAGTGAGAACGCACATAGACACAATAACGAATTGAATCTAACATCAAGAATCGATTAGGAATCAATCTGCAGCATTCTATGAACTTGGAGTACGAACTTAGGGGCTTCTGGATGGCTAGGGTACGTCTGGAGTCGAAGTGGATTCAATTCTTACGTTTTTCCACGAATTAGGTGGTATTTATAGGTTAGGATTGCTCATTCGGGCGACTGAACCATTAGCAAGATTCATTCGTGCGATTGAGACATGCGATTGATCCATTCGCACGAATGAGTGTTCAGTCGTGCGATTGAGTCAGACGCATGAAGTTATTCAGGCGTATGGACTATTTAGGCCATGGACACTAAGTCGCATGGCCATTCGGATGCATGACCACCGTTGGGGCGCATGCTCCAGTCGGACGCATGAGAACTTCACCAAGTTTGAGTGTATTCAATATTATAACATTATGCATAACACTTCAAACACTCACAAACGTATATAATCAAGTCAATATGCGTTAAATAACTCATTAATGAAATATTAAACATTATAAACACAACCAAACATTTGTATGTCATTAAGTACCCGTACCATTACAATTACACAAGTGTAAGACATATTACATTCAGATCAGGATCTAGGTACATATATGTATCAACAAACTCCCCCTTGGACCTAGATCTATCTATTGTCTAACATCTTTCATGATTTCCTCAAACTTTTTGTACTTAGCTTCTTTGGTGACTCCTGTGTTTTTCTCAAAACCAAAACAGAGTCTTATCACTTTCTAGAACTGTAATGCTTGTACAATATCATGTGGATCGTAGAACAGTGGCCACTTGTATAAAGTATACACATCTTGTGCTGACAAGTTGGTGAGCCATATCGGGTCAAACACCCTTATGGTCTCCATTGAGCCATTCCTGTTCAAGACTATTACGGCCTCTCCCGTTCTCCAATCGTAATACCACCATTTGAAGTGTGGAGTGAAGTCCTGTGGCATCTCACGTAGTGGGATCTTAGATATTTTACGTGGTGGACTCCACTTCAGCACTACTTTAGGTTTACCACTGATAGTATCAACTTCAGATCTTCTGATGTACCTCATTGGTTGTTGAGGTATGAAGTTGACCCATCTTGTATGGTACTCCCTCTTTAGAGCAGCTTCAAACTAGCCTGACATCTTATGAGGGTCAGCATATAGCAAATTTAACTTTGCTAACTGGTTGAGCTCAAAACCTGGAAGAGTCTTCAGATCATGTGGAAATCTGAAGTACTCTATTCCCTTCTCACGTTTAATCGCGTAAACATTGAGGTCTACAAAATGTGCCCACGCTATGATTCTGCCTGCTACCTTTTGATGTTTCTTGACCTTATACAGTTTGGTGTAGGCATTTGATGTAGTAACTCTGCGTTGGGCTTTGATTTCTTCAAAACATGCTGCCCATTTAGCCTTTTTGATTTTGACTTCGGCGTCTGATGCTTGGGTTTTCTCTTTATCCTTTTCTGTCTCTTTCTCCATCCTGTCCAGAGTCTCGAAAGTTTCACTAACAAGAGTGTCCCCCAGATTGGGAATGGCAGTTCCCTCTTTGTTAGTGTACTCAGAATAGTGTTGAGTAGTGACATCTTCGATCTCAATCTCATCGACATCCTGAATCTCATCGTCACTCTCTATTTGCACAGTTGGAGCATCTTTTACAATCTCATCAGGATTGAGCTTGAAAATTTCTGCCAGTTGCTCATCAGTAAGATCATGAATTATTTCCCCTTCTTCAGGGGCATAACTCACTGATCTTCTGACAATCCCTTACAGATCAAGAATCATGGTTATTTGAGTCTTGATCTGTTGAAGGGGAGCAATATCGTGTTTATACCTTTGATAATTTGGATCTGCTTGATTTAAAACATTCAATATATCAATCATTAGTTAACAATCAAGACATGACCATAATAATCGAAAACATAACTATTTACATTACATATAAACATGTATTTCGTTAACATCATACATAATCCGAATACAAAAGATATTAAATAACAATAAACCAACTAGGCATTACTCTTGTCCTGGATCATTGGCTCTTCTGCTGCCGGGTTGGATGAGGAGGCACTCGAATCTTGAGTACGTTTGGTCCTCCTTTCGCTCGCTGATATGGCACCTACAGCTGAAGAGTCGTCATCATCATCATCACTAACATCAGTAGAACCATAATGATCATTACCATCATCATCATCATCACTATCATCATCAGCATCATCATCTCCATCACCTTCTCCTATCTTTAAGGGCTCTTCTTTGGACCCTTTGAGTTTTAGCTGCAATGATTTGCTTGCAGCCTCCAGCTCCTTAATCCTTTTGGCGTGTTGCTCCTAGAGCTCAGACATCCGATGTGCCTGCTCATCAATCAATCGAGCCTGGTGAGTGAGCTACTAAGATTGGACAGTGGTCAGATCTACCAATGGTCTTATCTGATTAGTCTTCTCTTCATCTGCTGCTAACAATCTTAGCACCATTCGATTGAGTGCTAAGAGCTGTTCCTCTACCCCATTAGGAGGCAGAGGCAATCCTGATGGATATGGAGAGAAAGAGGATGGTGCTGTAGGATGGCTAGTGGTGGTGGTGACTATGGTGAAGATTGGAGGTGGTATAGATGATGGTGGTCGTGGTGTAGGTGTGAATGATGTGGTGGTGGATGGAAGGGTGGTAGTGGTGGTAGGTGGAATGGTGGTAGCTGTGGTAGGTGGGATGGTGGTAGCTGTGGTGGGTGGAATGGTGGTAGCTGTGGTGGTGGCTGTGGTGGTGATAAAGGTGATTCTGCGTTTCTTCCTTTTCAAGCCATGGGGCTGAGAAATCTGCTTCTTCCTCGATCCAGTCGAGGTGGATGCTCCCCCTATAGTGCGGCCTGGCAGATCAGGAGTATAAGTAGGATCATCAGTGTCTCTCCCAATCCGCCTGGGCATTCACCAATCGCCCAGAGCCCTCATTCTGTGGGAATGACTTTACTTCCCACAGTTCTAGTCAGCGGCTCCTCATCTGAGTCATCTTCTTCCTCACCAGGCATGAAATCCTGGTGGACCCAGCAGTCTCCGCTCCGTCTCCAGTGGGGGCAGATGCTGGAGATGGAATAGCAGTAGTGGGACCCCTTTGTTGAGTGGGTCCTTCATCTCCAGCATCTCCGCTATCATCATCGGAGTCATCATCAAGGAGCTGTATCTGCTCTTCTTCAGAGTCACTATCAACGTGACGCCATTTACGCCTAGCCGGCGCCACGTAGTCTTCCCGGCCAGATTCCCAAATAATCTCCTCACAGGGGGCTTTACCTGTTTCCCCCTGTAAACCTTCATCCTGCCCAAAGTGGTATCTCGTCCATCACCTCGAGTACCCCGCGTCCTCCTTCTCCTTCGGCAAGGAAGGGAGCTTCTGGTCTATAATCATCTGCATAAAGCGAGGGTACATGCAGAAGCCCTCCTTCCCTTTCCCCTCAATGTTCTCCACCAAGTAGGTGAAGATCATCCTGGAGAAGCTGAACGGATGGTTCAGCACCAGTGCAGCATATGCGTTCTGGATTTGATCGGATAGCTCATCAAAACTCCTTTCCGAGACGCTAAGTACTTAAGCAGTACGTGCGCAAGGTACTTGAACTGGGGACACAGGTTGCTCTTGTTGAGCACCCCTGCATTGATGTCCCCAGCGTACTTGGCCCGCAGGAAACAACCTCTGATAGTCAGGGGGTGTAGTCATGTGGGACATTTAGCATGTTAGGATCAGTGATCTACGTTTGATTGATTAGAGAGTATTGCAGCGGAAATCAAACAATGAATTAGACAATTCACAAGAATATAGTTGATATTCAAAGTAAGAACAAACGATTATAGAAAGAATTCTGCAAATTAAATATTTCATTCAATATGCGCTTTCGTGGTGGCAAAATGTCACACTTACAATCAGGTCAATCATCCCTTATATAGGAATGTCATGGTGGAACATTCCTTATATAGGAGATGTGACGTCTGCTGATGTCACTTGATAGTGACATCTAACAGAATTATTCAAACTACTGAAAGTTATCATCACTACTGAAGATGTCAAAACAGCTGACATCTTCTTACAAAAATACTAAGTGTTAACTGTCACTACAAATACTGAAAAGAAACTACTAAAACTACAACGACTGAAGAACATGCTCTTCAGTCGTTGTACAAATACTGAAACAAAAAGAAAACTACTGAAAGGAAACCATCACAACAACTAAAGAATGCTTCTTCAGCTGTTGTAACAAACTCTAAAGCCTTAGTACTTGTACTTGAACTTCAGCTGTTGTCATCAGCTGATGTGTTCAGTCTTTGTACTTCAGCTGTTGATCTTTAGTACTTTGTTCTTTAGCTGTTGATCTCTAGACTTTGGTCTTCAGCTATTGAAGTCTTCAGTACTTTAGTCTTCAGCTGTTGAAGTCTTCAGTACTTTAGTCTTCAGCTATTGATCTTCAGACTTTAATCTTCAGTTGTTGAAGTCTTCAGTACTTTAGTCTTCAGATGTTGAAGTCTTCAGACTTTATCAAACAGTTGATCAAGTCTTCAGTAGTTGTTGTGATGTTTGTGGGACTTAGAGGTTTTTCTGATTAGGCTCATTGGTTCTTTTGGTCCAACAAACTCCCCCTGAACCAATGCAGCCATAACCTCTAAACTTATTGAAGATGTCCCACTTATTATGGCAGAGAGATTTGGTCTTTTTGTCTTCTAGATCAGCTCAGAAGTGACCCATATAAGCACAGGCGTGGGAAGAAGTCTCAATGATCTGTTTGGCAAAGGATGAATGGGAACTCTGTCTTGGGGAACTAGACACAGAGTTGTTACCCCATCCATGAGATCTACTTCCCAACAATGAGTTTGTATGACTCCTTTGTATAGGCCTCAAGGAAGGTTATCTGTTCCTCCATGGTAAGTTCTTCAGCTCCTCCTTCAAAAAGTGATTTTGGCCCATAATATTCAGATAGGTATTTGACTTGTTTCCCATTTTTGAGTTCCATAGTTGTTATTACTCTATAAGCAAATTCATCAGGGTGATTACCCTCTAAGAACAACTAGAGCTCATTCTTTCTGACTTCTTCAAGCCTCTTATATACTAAACCCTTTTTCACCATTTTATTTTCCAGCATCTTCTGTGGGGTCAGGTTAGCTTTGTAGGCTTTCTTGAAGTCATATAGGATTTCCCAGGGTGATACTACAAAGACCAGTGAGATCACATCATCTACAATCTTCTTCACTTGGCCAATGTATCTCTGTGGAATGTTTTTCTTGTGAATCCTATGAGACACCCTGGGATCAGGCCAAATCCTCACTCTCTCCTTTTGATATTGAAATGTATGTTTAAGAGTGTATAATCTGAAAGCATGCTTCTTCATGTTGATGATTGAAGATGTGGCAGCATATGCTTTGTCAACCCTCCTCAACAATTCCTCATCATGTTGTTTGTGAAGCTCTTCTTCTTCTAGCTTCACTTTCACAATTTGTCTTTGAGTTTCTAGAGTGATTGTTGGAGAGTGACTTGTGGCCTTCGGCAACTGTATAACAGCTGAGAGTGGCAACCTATCTTCATCTTCATCATTATCTTCGTCATCTTCTTCTAGCCTCAATACCCTTTTCTTCCTCTTCTGGGGTACTTCATCGGCTACTGGTTTTGAGGGTAGAGGAGTTGGTTTGGTGGGGTGTGGTTATGGTGGTTTTAGTGTGGGAATGTTGACAGGCTGTTCTAGCATTCTGGATGTGAGGTCGGCTTTAGATTGCTTGACTAGTTCAGTCCTGCTCCCTGCACCAGCTTCGTTTAAGGCTTCAATAACCAATCCTTTTGTGTATACTTCAGACGAATAGATCTTGGTGGTTATTGCCAAGATGTTGTCCCTAGACCATGCCTTGATCTCAATCAATGATCTACCCAAATATTTCGCTATGAACCTGATCATGATCTCTAACCTTTCCCTTTCCAACACATCATAACTTGCCCATCTAGCTTGGATTTCTTCAATCTCTAGTCTTCTAATTTCTAAGTCAAGTTTTTCAGTGTCATGGCCTTGCCTAAACAACTGATCAATGATGTTATCCATGATCGGCTGTGTTCGGCATCAGCCTTCTTCACCATTGTCTCCAAGTCAGTCTCCTTCTCATTCTTCCTTTTCTTGTATGTGACATGAAAGTCTTTAGTACTTTCAGTCACTTTCTCCATGTCAGCATCCTTCACCTTCTCCTTTTCAGTTTCTTTCCTATCTGTCATCCTCTTTCTTTTTGCTTTCACTAACTGAATCTCCCCCTTTTTGGTTGCATTGGTTGCAAGGGTTTGATTGTCAGAAAGCCTTTTGCTCACAGCATCCTCGATCATGGGTTGTATAACTGAGGGAAGCCTCTCATCAAGGGTTTTAGGACCATATCGGTGATAGTTGATGTGATGAGAGGTAAGGAATGTTGAAAGATAGCACTATTTGCTCAGGGGGTTCTGTCCCTGAGAAATAGTGCCAGAAGCAGAGGCAGGTGGCTGAGTGTTTTGGAGTGACTCAGTGTATGGGAGACCTTCAGAGGAAGGTGCCATCTGTGGGTTGTGAGGGGTAGATGGTCTTTGATCTGAGAGAAATTTGGCAAGCAGCTCTTTGAGTCTGCTCACCTCATCCTCGAGGATGGTGTTTTGGGCTAAAACATCATAAAAGAAGCCCAGGTCATCATCAGTGTTTACTGAATCACCTGACCTCCTGATAGAATCAGGATCACATGCTCTGAGTGTAGATCAGTAGTAGCATGTGCCCCTTGGTCATGGTACTGGGGACTTCCTGCCTCAGGACCATGTCCTTCATCAGCAGTTGCCTCTGGTGAGGTCTTATGAATGTTACCAACTTCAGCCTGATCATATGCTGAAGCAGGAGAAGTGGCAGCCTCACCAGAAATTCGAATCTCCGTTTCTACACCTGGAGATTGAATATGGTAACCCCTGTGCTGTGGGGTGTCAGAAGCACTTTGGTCCTCCCCCTCAATGGTTGGGGCTATCCCAGTTGTGATTGGTATCTGGGGAGGGGGTGAGGAGTGCAACTGAGTCAGCACTTTGGCAATCATGATGGTAGGACTTTGGGGGGCGGTTGCAGTGGGAGAGGTGTGAAGGCAGTATGCACCCGGGGAGAGTGGTGTGTTTCAATGGAAACCTCCTCAGTGAGGAAGGTTCCAGATGTATAGGTGCCCCAGAGATGGTTGCTACAGGCTCCTGTTGAGAGGAAACCTGAGCGGTTAGGGTGAGTGAGTCCTGTATCTACTGGGGGGTTATGACCAGTAGATAGAACCTGCGTTTGTGTTGCAGGGGCATCCTCAGGGGACTCATTTCCCTGAGTAGCCTTTTTGGCTTTCTTGTGTTTGGGTTTGGTGGGGACAAAGGATTTGGAGGTGGTGGCTGTGGGTTCTAGCTGCGTGGGTTTTCGCAGTTTGGCAGCCATTTTAGTGACTGGTCTGAGTTGTGCTAGAGTATACTTCAGGCAATACAGCCGTGGCAGGGACTCCAAGGCCAACAAGTCCCTCAGCTTTCAGCTGGTTTACTATAATGGCCATAGGAACCAAGGATATAATATCCATCGGTTAGCTATAGGCTTGGAGGCCATATCCTTGAATTCAAGAAATAATATTTCAAAAAAATTTAAGTGTTGTTGGTCAAGGGTAGAGAATAATACCTGCTGCCACCTCGTCAACATTTGATCCCAAGAAGAAGTCTTAGGAGCTAAGCATACATTCACCATATGAAAAATTAGTCGTTCCGCATCATGGAAATGTTTCTTCAGGATGGTAGAGGCACTAAGGTTACCCTGGTATCCATGTTGATAGATCAGTGGTGCCCTTTGGATACCCAGTGGGGAAAGTGGCATCATCCAGTTGTAGGGTTTGGCGAAGGATTTCTTGAGTGATGACCACCTGACGATTGTTGACGAACGACTGGAGTGAGTCGGTGTCATTCTCCCCAGTGATGAGGGGACGTTCGTCCAGAACTGCTGGAGGGATTCGGCATGAATGTAGGATTTAGAAGGAAAGCCGTTTTGTATGGAGAGTTGATCATTAGATCAATGGCATTGTCAAACTTTGTCCAGAAGGATGATTTGGTAAGGTAAGCCACACAGTTGTGTCGTGTTTAAGCTTCATGTTCGCCATTGATGTGAGAGAGGGTGCTGAGTTTTTGAACGTTAGGTTTAAGATGATGAAGCTCTGTAAGAGAAGGTATTTATAGGGTATGGGTTATAAAGCAACTGAAGGGTTGGTATGAGTCATCAGTAGTTTTAAGCGACTGATGACGTGGTATTAACCTTCAGATGTGTTGAAACAACTGAAGTCTTGGTTTTAGGCGTCAGTAGTTATAAAACTACGAAGACCATGGTTTTAGCTTCAGATGTTGGAAACAACTAATAACTTAGTGTTAGTCATCAGTAGTTGTGAAACTACTGAAGACATGGTTTTGTCATCAGTTGTTGTAAACAGCTGACGACGTGGTGTTAGTCATCAGTAGTTGTGAAACTACTGAAGACGTGGTTTTGTCATCAGTTGTTTAAGATGAAGCAGCAGCAGTTTTAGAAACAATTGAAGAGAAAATTCTCATCAGTAGTTTTTGTCAATTCATAGCTTTTCAGCTGTTTCATACTGTCCTCAACACTTACTCATCAGTCTTTTTGGCTGTTTTTCAGTTGTTTCATAGGACATCAGTACTTATCTGTTTGTACTTATCAGTAGTTATGACTGTATCAGTTCTGTAACATAATCAGTACTTATTTGTGATATGGTTACAAATGATCATCAGTACTTATTTACTGAGATCATCAGAAGTTATCACTTATTCTAGCTGCAGCATACCAAGCCTTAACACTAGGTTTTGGAAATTCGAACTATCCAAAGGCTTAGTAAAATCGTCTGCAAGCTCATCAGCACTAGGCACAATCTTTGGATCAATCAGACCTTTTTCAAAACAGTCCCTAATAAAATGATGTCTGATCTCTATATGTTTGGTCCTAGAGTGCTGGACAGGATTCTTGACAATGCAAAGAGCTGAAGCACTATCCATTAATAATGGAGTCTTAGTCTCTGTAATGCCATAATCCAAAAGTTGGTTCTGAAGCCAGAGTACCTGAGAAGTACAGCTTGCAGCAGCAATGTACTCTGCTTCAGCAGTGGATGTAGCAACAGATATTTGTTCTTACTCTGCCAAGAAATCATACAGTTGCTAGGAATTGACATCCACCAGAAGTTGACTTTCTGGTTAACTTACACCTGCATAGTCACTATCAGAAAAAGCAACCAATTTGTAAGAGTGTCCAGTGGAATACCATAAACCTAGAGATTGTGTACCTTGCAGATATCTAAAGATCCGTTTGACTGCAATCAAGTGAGACTCTTTAGGAGCAGCTGAAATCTAGCACAAACACACGTTGCAAACATAATATCTAGTCTAGAAGCTGTTAAGTACATCAAGGACCCAATCATACATCTGTAAAGTGTTTCATCAACAGCTTTACCTTTTTGATCTGCATCCAGTTGTGTGGTGTTGCACATGGGAGTAGAACAGGGCTTACAATTTTGTAAATCAAACTTATTCAAAGTTTGTATTTAGACTGATGAATGAAAGTCCCATCAGCCTTTTGTTTGATTTGCAATCCTAGAAAGAACTGTAATTCTCCCATTGCACTCTTCCAAACTTCTTATGCATTAAATTGGTAAAGTCATCACACAACTGGGGATCAGAGGATGCAAAAATAATATCATCAACATAAATTTGAACAAGTAGCTTATGCTGATCACCTTCTTAATGAATAAAGTTTTATCTATGGAGCCTCTAGTGAAATTATTTTGAAGAAGAAAATTTGATAATGTCTCATACCAGCTCTAGGAGCTTGTTTCAACCCATAAAGAGCCTTATCAAGCTTGTATACCCAATCTGGATGTTTATTATCCTCAAAACCTGGTGGTTGACATACATAAACTTCTTCTTTTATTTTACCATATAAAAATGTACTTTTAACATCCATTTGAAAAACTTTAAAATTGAAATGCAGCATAGGCTAGGAACAATCTAATTGCCTCCAGTCTGGCTACAGGGGCAAAGGTCTCATCATAATCAATACCTTCTTCTTGTGAAAACCCTGAACAACCAGTCTGGCCTTGTTCTTAACAATAAGCCCATTTTCATCTGTTTTGTTCCTAAACACCCATTTAGTGCCTATTGCACACTTACCTGGGGGTAGAGGAACCAATTCCCACACTTGCTGTTTCTTGAACTGAAGTAGCTCAAGCTGCACGGCTTCCAACCATCCATTGTCTCTCAAAGCAACATGATAGTTCTTTGGCTCTTGCTGACTGATGAAGAGAGCATAGAAGCACAAGTTAGACAATTGACTTCTAGTTGAGACGCCAGCATTGATACCACCAATGATTTGAGACATGGGGTGATTCTTCAGCTCTTGGGCACGATAAGATCAGTGCAAGTGTTTGTAGCCTGTTTAGCATCAGCAGATGTTGATTCAGATTCTTGAAACAAGTATTAGATGGCAAATCACACGATGTAGAGGATCAGAAATCTCATCGGCATTTGTTGTGGATGGAGCTGCTGAAGGTACAGGAACATCAAGTTTAGCAGACTCAAGCAGTTGGTCACTGAACTTGAAAAGATGAGTACTGATATCATCATCATCTTCAGTACCACCAGGTGGAAGACTTGCTGCAGAAGATGATTTATCCACATGATCTGCAACAGCTGGAGTTTGATAAGGAGCATATTGCAGTATGTCCAAATTAAACAACTCCACGGGGTTTTGTGGAATTTTATCCTTAGGAGATTCATTGAATTTCACATGAAAGGTTTCTTCAACTATCTTTGTTTTGCAGTTGAAGACTCTGTAAGCCTTGCAAGTGGATGAATAACCTACAAAATACCCTGCATCCACCTTAGGATCAAATTTGTGGAGTTGACCCTTTGTGTTGAGAATGAAACAAGGACATCCAAAGGCTCTGAAGAATGAAATCAAAGGAGCCAAATGATGTAGGGCTTCATATGGAGTCTCATCAACCTCTGATTTACTAACACTCTATTATCGCAATAGCAAGTTGTATTGACAGCTTCAACCCCAAAGGTCAAAGGCAAACTAGAGTCAGCCGACATGGACCTTGCGGCTTCAATAAAGTCCTGTTCTTTCTCTCCACTACTCTATTTTGTTCTGGAGTCCTTGGGATGCTAAATGCCTTTGATTCCTTTTGAAAGATAAAAATCATCAAGTGTATGGTTTCTGAATTCAGTACCATTATCACTCCTTATACACTGACTGATAGGGAATACTGCTTCTCAACATACAGCACAAAGTTTATAATCTTCTGAGCAACCTCATCCTTTGAATGTAGAAAGAAAGTCCATACGAATTGGGGTAATCATCCATAATTACCAGACAGTATTTCTTCTTTGCCATGCTCATCACTCTCACAGGACCAAATAAATCCATGTGCAGTAACTGCAAGCAGGCAATGGACTAGGTGTTCTTCAATGGAGGGAATGAGACTTTGTGTTTTCCTTTTAAACAAGCAGTGCAGGCTTCATCACAGTGGAACTCCTTTGTGATTAAACCTCTCACTAAACGATTATGGATCAACTGATTCATGTTTCTGAGATTGACATGACCCAGCCTTCTATGCCATAGATAGATTCCTGAGGAGAGGCTTTGGAGAACAGGCATGGATGACCCTTCAAATCAATCTTCTTTGATAAATCCAAGGCATACACTCTTCCAATCCTGTTGGCCTTCAGGAGAGTATGTTCATCCATTACCTTTTCAATCAGCCTCAGAACTTGAGAAGACAGAATCCTGTAGTTCTGGCTTGTGAAAAGTGCAACATGCCCTTTATCACACATCTGACTGACACTCAGCAGATTATACTTGAGATTCTCCACATGGTTGACATCATCAAACCTGATTTGTCCATTAGACACATATCCTTCCCAATGATGTAACTCTAGCATCATTTCCAAATGAAACAAATCCCTTCTTTCCTTGAGAGTAGTCATTAAGAAGAGAACTGCTCCCAGTCATATGCATGATCCTCCTGTCCACATACGAGATGCTCCTTTGGCATGTTGAAGAACCCTGCATGAAAGAAAAAGTTAGATTTTGAGACCCAACCTTTTGGTTTGGGTCTGTTTTCATCAACAGATGCAACAATAACTTGTTCTTATGATTAACAGCTGAAGAAGAAGATGGTGCTGAAATGGATTCCTTGGATTTGGGCTTGGAATGCCTTTTCAATGATTTGATCACAGGTGCATCTAATTGGTTAACTCTCCCCAACAAATGCTGAACCATCAAAAAGTTGTGTCTGATTTGTAGCCAAAGCTTTCAGCTATTGTGACATATCAGTACTTGTGTTTGATGAGTTCCTGTGATCCACCATTTCCTCCTTAAAATTAACAGACATAGTCTAATGTTTATCATGAGGAGCACCAACAGCTGTTTTGTGATTAACCTTATCCTTCTTTTTGAATTTGGTTGAAGGCTTGGGTTTATCACGATGGAATGATTGCGGTACAAACTTGGTCTCAAACTCAGTTTTCATTTCCTCCATCTGGATATTAATGAACTTCTCTCTGTTGAGTTGGAACCCTTTCTGTACCACATTCATCAGAAAGATGATTGAATTACCACATATTTCACATGGCTTCTTCTTCATCACGGATTGATCAACTGCTGATGAGGAAACTACTGAAGGTGTGCTCTTCAGTACTTTCCTCCTTTCAATAATTTTGTTCAGTACTGAAGAATCTGTAATGACTGAAGAGCATGTTCTTCAGCTGTTTATTGTCAGCAGTGTTAATCCATCTATTTCAGCTGGTTTGAAATGCTTTTCAGTTGTTGTAACTTGCCCTTGAGTACTTAAGTTACTTTGAGGTACAACATCTGAAATACTCAGCTTCATGTGCTTATCAGTAGTTAACCATCAGCCAATGACTTGCTGAGGTATCAACCCTTATTTCATCTTGTGATTTTGGGAGATCACTTGAGGATGATGCACATGATGATGTGGTTTGGAGATTGCTTCACCTTCAGATTTTACTATTGGTTTAGGAGTAAAATTTGTTGGAGGTGCAATATGGTTATAACAATTCCAAACTTCACATTCAAAACAGATTGCTTACTGAGCAGCATTTCAAATCCCTTGCAGGATGACACCCAGCGGTCACACTCAACTTGGGTAACTGCAAGTTTTTCTTTGAGTTCCTTATGGTTCTCAAGAATGACCTCTAGCTTAGCCTTTTCATCATTTAATTGGCATTTAAACTTATATATCTCATCATCTTTGTCCTTAAGGACAGACCCATATTTAGCTTTTCTTTTGGAAATAGTTTGCTCAAGCTCTAGATTTTGATTAATTACAGCTACATTTGCTTCCTAATGGAGACAAATGCATCTATGCAAGATTTAGAACAAAGCTTGGCCTTAGCCTCAGAGGATACCTTGTTACCTGTGAAGAAGATGCATTGGAGCATGAACTCTCAGTAGATTCCAGGGCCATGAGAGCTAGATTCCCAAAAGGATGTTCACGACCATGTTGACCATCACCAGTAACTAATTGCTCAGTACCAGAGAGATCATCTGGTAAACTGCTCCAGTCAACATTACCAGGGGTGAAAAAGCTATGATGAGGTTGTGAATGAGATGGTAGAGGCTCAGGTAATGCTTGTGGTGTTGTGCAGGAGGAACTTGAACTGCATTTGGCTGAGGCATGTAATAGCAGGGATACGGATATGACATTGGACCCTGAGGGACAAAATATGCAGGCAAAGCAGGTTGTGAATGATGACCAGAACTACCAGGATGTTGCCCCCTGTTTTGTGGAAAAGTCACAAAGGGTGCAGAGGAGTTAGATCCAGATGATCTACACTCTCTACAAAGTGTCCAAGCCTTTGGCATTTGTGACACCTCAACTTACTCTTGTCAAAACCAACTTTGGTTTTGCCAGAAAGTCCTAGAAATTTCCTGCCAGTTCTCTTGTAGAACTTCTAAGATCTGATATTAATCAAGGCCATTTGGCTCATAATATCCATCTCTTCTAGATCATCATCAGCTATTCCTTTCAAACCATCCATGATAAAACATAAATTGTCACTATTACAGCCTGAGTGACTATCAACACCAACAAATGCATGATCTGAACTGTTTGAAGAGAAATCTATATGCTCATCATAATTACTTTCAGATGCAGCATATTCTGACTCATGACCAACCAAGGCAGTGTTCCCTGGTACAAAGTCATCAGTGAGCTTTCCTGATGATGCCAGTTTCCTTTTCTGCTCTATCTCTCTCTCAAATGTAAGCAGTTTCCCATGAAGTTGGGTGAGAGATAGTTTACCCAGATTTACACTGGAGCGTAGGACAATAGTGTATGTGTCCCATCTCTCAGGCAGATCTAAGGAATTTGTTGTTCATCTGGCTATTGGTATATTCATGTTTGTCCATTTTTAGCTCATAGATCACACAGGAAAAACGCTCAAACTGTTAAGTCAGTGTCTCACCCTTCCTGTGAGAGAATGTTTCATACTGTTGGGCAAGGATTTCTCTATTGTTTGCTAAGACCTCATCAGTTCCACCGAATTGTTCCTTCAGTGCATTCCAGAGGTCATGAGCAGTTTCATGATGCATAAGCCCTGAATAGATTTCATTCGGCAGTGCCATGGCCAGAATTCCATGAGCTTTAGCATCGATCTCAAACAGTTTCCGGTCTTCATCTGAGTATTGTTCCTTCTTATTCGGAACCATTTGATTGGTTTCCAGATTGTTCACCATAGGCTTATGTGGACCATGTACCACTGATGTCCAACAACCTGAACTGTTAACAGACAGGTGATGAAGCATTCTTCGTTGCCATATGTTATACTCAGTCCTAACCAGCATCGGCGGCTTGGTTGAGGAACCGGTATTGTGAGGGTCATTAGAAGGAGTAGTCATTCTCAGATTCAACCAAAATCAGTTAAGTTTTAACAGATTTAGAATAGAACACAACAGACCAAATTGAACCAAGAGAAAACAGAAAGCAATAAAACGAAAGTAGCAGAAATTCATTTAACTATAACCAAATCTTGCAAATATGCCAATTCAATCAAATGTAGATATCAATTAGCAGTTTCAATGATCAATTGTTAGATCGATCAATGATTAACCTGCTCTGATACCAATTGTTAGGATCAGTGATCTACGTTTGATTGATTAGAGAGTATTGCAGCGGAAATCAAACAATGAATTAGACGATTCACAAGAATACAATTGATATTCAAAGTAAGAACAAACGATTATAGAAAGAATTCGGCAAATCAAATATTTCATTCAATACGCGCTTTCTTGGTGGCAAAATGTCACACTTACAATCAAGTCAATCATCCCTTATATAGGAATGTCGTGGTGGAACATTCCTTATATAGGAGATGTGACGTCTACTGTTGTCACTTGATAGTGACATCTAACAGAATTATTCAAACTACTGAAAGTTAACACCACTACTGAAGATGTCAAAACAGCTGACATCTTCTTACAAAAATACTAAGTGTTAATTGTCACTACAACTACTGAAAAGAAACTACTGAAACTACAACGACTGAAGAACATGCTCTTCAATCGTTTTACAAATACTGAAACAAAAAGAAAACTACTAAAAGGAAACCATCACAACAACTGAAGAATGCTTCTTCAGCTGTTGTAACAAACTCTGAAGGCTTCAGTACTTGTACTTGAACTTCAGTTGTTGTCATCAGCTGATGTCTTCAGTCTTTGTACTTCAGTTGTTGATCTTCAGTACTTTGTTCTTCAGCTGTTGATCTTCAGACTTTGGTCTTTAGCTGTAGAAGTCTTCAGTACTTTAGTCTTCAGCTGTTGAAGTCTTCAGTACTTTAGTCTTCAGCTGTTGAAGTCTTCAGTAGTTTAGTCTTGAGCTGTTGATCTTCAGACTTTAATCTTCAGTTGTTGAAGTCTTCAGTACTTTAGTCTTCAGCTGTTGAAGTCTTCAGACTTTGTCAAACAGCTGATCAAGTCTTCAGCAGTTGTTGTGATGTCTGTGGGACTTAGAGGTTTTTCTGATCAGGCTCATTGGTTCTTTTGGTCCAACATAGCATCGTCCCCAAGCTGCAGCACTATCCTGAGATCTTCCTCAGAGATCTCAATGGCCTCTCCAAATATCGAACTACGGATTCGATGAGGCTCTGATGTTCTATCAACTACAACACCTTCCTAGAAGGCCTGCTGAATAGACCGGTACGGTGTGCATGGAGTTGAGATTGCGTGAGAGATCCTTGAGCGCCTAAGAAACGAGATGATTCCAGCAAAGACAGGTGCATGTCTGGATGACTGATCCAGATAAGCACAGATATTATGCTTTGTGCTCATTGTCCACCGACTCGTCATCTGTTACAAAAGAAAACATTAGTATCTGTTGATTAAGAATATCTTGAATCACTTGGACTTGTAAATATTTCTTTTGATATGTCATGCGAATGAGACTGTGCGACTGAGATCTAGTCGTGCGAATGAGTAGTGCGACAGAAATCCAGTCGTGCGAATTACCTCATACGTACGACTTGTCATGCGACTGAGCTCATATGTATGTACACTCATTAGTGTGTATCAGTCATACGACTGAACTCATACGAGTGGTTCAGTCGTGCGGTTTAGCCATTCGCACTACTCAGTCGTGCGACTGAAGTTCATCAACCTGTGCATTCGCATGACAGACTGCTGTTCAATTCAAATTCAAATTTTGACCATTCTTATGATTAGATGTCGTGTTTTGGTTCATTGGACTCCCAATCATTATACTCTAGGGAATTGGTCAAAATTGAATGAGAGATGGTTGGATTGAACCGCATTGTACTTATATGTTTTGGTGTTTTTGTGAGGGTTAATTCTTAAGATGTAACTCTAGGAATATTCTTCTGAGAGGGTAGCCTCAATCTTTCAAACCATACATGGACCAATTCAAGCTGGAATCATACAGGATATTCAAATCATTTGAGACCAGTTAGCTAAAACCTTTGATGCTTTATTCTTGTTTTTTATCTAGAGTCATTTAGCAAGTTTAGGAAATCATACTAGTACTATTAGGTCCTCACACTGATTTGAACTTTCAAGAATTGTTGCCACAGTGATTGTCAGTATACTTGTCCTCTTAAATCCATACACAAACTTTCAACACAGTTCGGTGATCGTTTTGAGGTTTGTTTATTTCAACAAGCATTTGTGACTCACACACTTATATGGTAATCAACATTCCTCAGGAGAAATTTGAGCGGTCTTAGGGTAGTGTTCAAGAAGCGACTATTCATAGAATTTTCAAAGAGAAGCCAATCCTCAGGTCAGTGCCATCGCACAGCAGAGAGACGGCAAACAACAATGAGTTCTAGAATATATAGTTTATACTTATCCTCAGGTCAGTGCCACCGCACAGCAGAGAGGCACATAATCTATCTTCTTGTTTGAGCAATTTTTCTTCTTTTAGCACAAATCTCACCAACAACCTAGGTTATCAGCGTGATTGTATTTTCATTTTTCATGTGCTTTTGCTCATGCTTTGGTCTTACGCACACTTTTGTGGCGTTTATTTTGCTCGTCACCCCTTATTGGAATCTTGTTGATTGTGTTAACCAGGGATAAGGTGTTTTCCACAGCTAGTCAAACATTTTAGTTTAATTTTGAGATCACCAAACGGTCTAGTCATCTATTGTGTTGAATCTACCGACATATCAGCTGTGGTCTAGCAACCTCTAGGTCTACTTTCTTTGTGTTACCTTAGTCGTAGCTAGCTTAACTATCATATTTCCTTTTATATTGCTCAGACTACTCAGACTTATACTTGAACTTTTCATCTTTTTCAATTTTGATTTTCAAATTCCCAAATGGTTTGCACCTGTGTATTATCATATTCCACACGTTAAATCAGTATCACACGTACGATATTATTTATTATCGGCTTGCCTCTCCTTTTCCCTCGTTTTTTTCATACCTATTCTCCTTTAAAATACTAAAACCTCTAAGGATTTGCGTTTTACAATTTTAGTGAGCAAGAACCGACACTAAGTGTAATTAACGAAATAACATTAAACAAAATTAAACGTAAAGAACACTATAATTAACGAAATTTTAAGAGAAACTAGACGCGACGCATTAGACTATACATGGTCATCATCAGGAATGACCTCACATTTTTTAACACCATTGACCTCTAACAGATATAGAAAAATGCTTTATCAAAAGCCTTTGTATAGAGGTCAGCGCGTTGAAAATCAGTGTTTATTTTTATCATATTGATTAAGTTCTTTTCAAAACAGTCACGTATGAAGTGATATTTGATTCCGATGTGTTTGGTCTTAGGATGTTGGACCGGGTTCTTAGTGACTGCAATTGCAGCAGAGTTATCAACAAATATTGGAGTGGAAGTGAAATTCAAACCGTAATCCCGCATTTGATGTTGAATCCATATGATTTGGGAACAGCAGCTTGCAGCAGTGACGTATTCGGCTTCATAGGTTGACAAAGCAACCGAGGTCTGCTTATTACACTGCCAGGTTACTAATCTTCTCCAAAGAACTGACATCCTATTGATGTAGATTTGTAGTTCATCTTGCAACCGCCGTAATCCGAGTCACTATACACTGTAAGTTCAAAGTCATCATCATGAGGATAACACAACCCAAGTGTGGGTGTGCCCTTCAGATAACGAAATATCCTTTTGACCCTAATTAGATGACTCACCTTATGCTTTGCCTGATATCACGAGCATAAACATGTCGCATACATGATATCTGGTCTGGAGGCAGTGAGATACTTGAGAGATCCAATCATCCCACAGTACATAGTGGCATCTACCAGATCACCGTTCTCATCGGGTGCTACATCATGGTTTGTAGCCAATGGAGTGCCGGCTATGGAAGCATTCTCCATGTCAAACCGACTGAGAATATCTCCTACATACTTGGTCTGATGTAAGAAGATTCATTTGGTGTCTGATCTACTTGTAACCCGATAAAGAACTTCATCTCCCCCATTACACTCATCTCAAACTCGGCCTTCATTACTGCTTTGAATTCATTGCATAATTCTTCGTTCTTTGAATCGAAGATTATGTCATCTACATAGATCTGTACTAGTAGTAGATCTCCATCTTTTTCTTTGATAAATAGTGTGCACTCAATGACTCCCCTATGAAAACCATGTTTCACAAGATGAGTTGAAAGTTTCTCATACCAAGCCTGTGGAGCTTGATGAAGCCCGTATAGAGCCTTGTCGAGTTTGTATACTGTATCTCGATGATATGGATCTTCAAATCCCTCGGGTTGACTGACATACACTGTTTCTCTGATTTCCCCATGAAGGAATGCGCTTTTCACATCAAGTTGATAAACTTTGATTTTCATATAAGATGCATAGGCAAGAAAGATGCGGATGGCTTCCATCCTTGCCACTGGTGCAAATACTTCATTGTAGTCAATACCTTCAACTTGTCGAAAACCCTGAACAACAAGCCGAGCCTTGTTTCTGATGATCACTCCCTGATCATCTTTCTTACATTTCAAGACCTATTTGGTACCAATGACTTTAGCACCTTTAGGTCTATCCACTAGTGTCCATACACCTAACTTCTTAAACAGAAGAAGTTCTTCCTGCATGGCACTAACCCAAGCCTCATCATTTAGTGCTTCACTAACATACTTTGGCTCAAACTGAGAAACAAAGCAGCGGTATGCACCGTCGTGAAGGTTTCCTTTTTCGATCACAGAGGCATAATCAGCGGAGTACAACTATTTCTAGTCTGAACCCCTGATCTCACATCTCCTATAATGTTATGCAAGGATGATAGATGTTTAGACGTGAGCAGGGGTCGTCGGAACAACCACCTCGGAGTCAAGATTCTGAACATTTGGTTCTGGATCTGAGGTGATAGGAGTCTGAGGTTCAGAAAGTTCAGAAGCATCACTAGCCGATGCTTGTGAATTTGTGGTAGTTAGAACCTGTACATCCTGGTTGATCTGATCATTTTCTTCATGTTCATCATCAGAGGAGGAGTCGCTTATATCAACTTCTCCCCCTGAGCTGGTAGGATCATGACTTGTTGAATCTTGAGACGGTGTGGTCAAGACATCGTACATCATCTTGTTTGCCAACTCATCTTCTAAAGAAGAAAGAGATATGTTGAAGGACTTGAAGAATCCATCATAGTCGAAGAAGTAAGCAGACCCTTTTACAGCAGGCGGTGTGATATATCTCTGAACATCAACATTACACCACACCTCTACTTGACCCGTTGAGTTGTTGTAAACTCTCTTGTTCGGTATGTTGTATCCTAAGAAGATCCCTTCATCAACCTTCTCACTGAATTTTCCCTCCTGAGCCTTTTTCAGCAGGGTGCACGGAGTGCCAAACGGCTCAAGATATTCCAAGTTAGGTTTACGTCGCTGTAATAACTCGTAGCACCTTTTTCCATGGCGTTTTACTACCAGAACTCGATTGAGAGTATAACATGCACTTGCCACTGCTTCATTCCAAAATTGTATAGGCAGTTTTGAGTCTGCAAGCATTGTTCGTGCCGTCTCTATCAAGCTGCGGTTCTTTCGTTCAGCAATGCCATTCATCTGAGGGGTATAAGCTGAGGTAAATTGATGAACAATTCCTTTTTCCTTGCAATAGTCCTCCATCCTCTGATTCTTGAACTCGGTTCCGTTGTCTGAGCGCACCTGTCTTACCTTCACCTTGTATAGGGATTCAAGTGTAGTTACCAATTCCTTGAAGGTTCAAATGTTTCTGATTTGGATTTCAGAAACATTACCCAAGAGAACCTTAGTAGTCATCAGTAACTACATAGCAATACAAGTCTCTTGTGATGCTTCTTGTACTGACTGGACCAAACAGATCCATATGAAGAAGCTCAAGTGGAAGTTCTATAGAATGAACTTTCTTTTCCTTATGCGATTTCCTCGTCTGTTTGCCCTTTTTGCACGCAACACAAAAATCCGGGAGTTGGAAGTTTTTGACATTTACTCCTCTCACAAAATCATTCTGGATCAAGTGATTCATTTTCCTCGAATTTATGTGTCCCATTCTCCTATGCCAGGAGATGGATTCCTTCTCAGTAGCTTTGGACAAGAAACATTGGACTTCACTATCCGTTGTGGATGCCTTTGAGAGATCCAAGACATAAAGATCATTATATCTTGAAGCTGACATTAAGATCTCATCCTCCAGAATCACGTAGTCCTTCTTTAGAACGCAACACTTCTTGTTGTCAAAAACTACCTTGAATCCTTTATCACAGATTTAAGAAACTGAAAGTAAGTTATTTTGTAATTGTTGGACATAGTTTACCTTATCAAACTTAACTTTCTCATTTCCCACTTCTCCTTGGGCTATGATATACCCACCTTTGTTTCAAGAAAATGAAACATGCCCTCCTTTAATTTTTCTGACATTTGATAAGAGAGCTCTGTTCCCTGTCATGTGCCTGGATGCTCTGCTATCAACAATCCATGTGTTAGTTTCAGAACTATAGCGAACACCCTGCACATTTAATGAAAACATTAGTTCATGTTAGGAACCCAAGCCTTAACTGGCTTGGGTTTCCCTGAGGCATCACATATCACAAAATCAACCCACTGACCCTTTGAGGTTAAGGATTGATTAGAATTCTGTGTGTTCTTATTTTCAGGCACTGAGGAGGTTTTTTCATTCCATAATCCAGATTTGTGTAAGGCCTGTTTGTGATAAACAGACGACTGGCTGATGGATTGAACTTTGGGTTCACAATCCCTTTTAGGAGGCGTCACCGAGTTCCTCTTAAAAGATCTAGATGTAGATGCAGAAAGTTCAACTTCCTTCCTCGGTGTCTGATAATAAGGACAGTGAGACTCTATGTGACCATACTCTCCATAATTATAGCAGGATCTCCTTTCAACTTTACGGTTTATTTGTTTTGGTGGAGATATACTTGTCACACGGTCAACCTTAGTGTGTTTGGACTGAGGCACTACTTTGTTAGATATATGAGTTGGTTTTGCAAAATTAATTGTTTTACCTAGTTTTACATCTTTAGTCTCTTGTTTCCCTGGACTGTGACATGATGCACATAATTGAGTAGATTTTACAGTCTTTTTAGGTTCTTGTTTGACTTTGTTTGACCTTGACTTTAAACTCACCCTTTCAAATTCTTTTTCCAGGTTAACACAAGGCATCTTTCCTATTGCCTTTGAAGTGGCCTCCTTTTGTTTAGGGTCGGATTCACTTGATTTACTTACGGAATCCGGATCGCTAACAAGAGGAGTAGACACCACGCGATCCTTGATGGGGTTATTGTTAATTGGTTTACTTTTGGTGTTCATCAAGGTCTCAGGTGGTGGTGGAATCACTTTGTATCCCAGTCCCTCCCTATTATTTCTCTCTCTAACTAAGTCTTTGACCATGTGTGATGAGCTTGTCCAACTATGCAGTTTTTGTTTTAATGAATAGACTTCTACTTCCAAAACTGCTTTTTGCTTCTTAGTGTCCTCAAGAGAGTTCAGATAGTACCTAATATCATTTGCTTGGTTAAAGGCAACTACCTTAGTTTCCCTAAGCTGTTTGTTTAATAGGTTTATCTTTTCCTTGTAACTATGCTCGTTTTGTTTCAATACTCTATTTTCTTTTGTGCACAGTTCCAGATCATTCACTAAGCTATCATTATGATCTAATAGCCTCGCAAATTTTGAATCTATAACTTCTCTAAATTTAATACATTCTAAGCAAGCATGATTATTAAACAGTTGGTCAGTAGTACTTACCTGGGATGTTGAAGAAAAATCAGCCATGAGTGCTGGCTCGGTTGTCTTTGGTTTTGGTGATTCAGATGATGATGCAGATTTCTCTTCTTCAGGAAGGTAGTTGACTAAATTTGCAGTATCTTCAGAGTTTGACTTTGCGAGCTCTACTGCTATATCTCCTTCACTTGCAGAATCATCATCAATATCCTCCACACTAGCTATATTTGACTCTCCTGGTGAGACGAACCGAAAGCTCCAGTCCTGTCCTTCATCTTCATTAGCAGTTAAGGCTTTTGGATCCTTACTTGATGAGTCAGCATTACTAGCTGTGGACTTATCTTGACGGTTAAATGACGAGAAGGGATTTTCATTACCTGTCTTCTTTGGTTTTATGCACTCCCTCTTGAAGTGTCCTTTCTCACCGCAGTTGAAACATGTAACCTTTGACTTATCAAACACAAAGGTTGTGTCTTTTGTTGCAACCAGGTTCTGTCTGGTCTTTTTGAAAAACTTTTTAGCTCGTCAGACAGCACTTGCCAGAGCCCATATTATATCCATTCGTTCCAACTCATTTCATCCACCTGCTCATAATCTTCATTTGCCAGGTGGCAGTTACCTATCTTTCTAGAAATTAATCCATCGTAGGATTGAAGCACTACAGCTAAAAGATCCATATGTTCTCTGGCCACCTCCACAGTTACATTCCCGAGGTTGTTGGTTTTCAGCTTTGCTGCTTTAGCTTCAGGTATTGTATATTGGGTGCTAGACAACCCTAACATTTCTGATCCTGAAGTTGAGGGTTGTGCTGGAACTCCTGCGCTTGAGATGAAGGCGGTTTGTAGTGGTGCTCCAGATGTCTTGACTGAAGGAGTAGCATTGTAGAGTACAGGATTCTGATCGTAGTTGCCCTTTGGGCTCGATACTTCATTCTTAGCTCCTCCTCTCTTAGTTTTAGAATGAAGTCATTTATATCTAACTTCGAGAGCATTCCATTCTGTCTGAGATTAGAGACAAACGAACCCCATTTTTCTGGTAATCCATCAGCAAAGTTGGATACCTTTTCTTCCATCGAAGTGACCACTCCATGAGTGTGCATCTCACTCATCAAGTGGTAGAATCTATCGATCACATCATCAAGGCCTTCTTTTCCCATTGAAGAGAAGTTGTCAAACTCCTTCTTCAATGCTTTTTTCTTGATAGCCTTCAAAGAGGCATTCCCGTCATACATCTTCTCCAACGCATCCGAAAGTTTCTTAGCTTGAGTATACTCCGAATACTGATGGAAAACATCCTTCGGAATAGACAGAGTAAGCAAGGCGTAGACTTTCTTCTCAGCGTTGTGTTTTACCTTCTGTGCATCTGACATGCCACTTAGAGTAAGTTTTACTCCGTCAGCTCTAACAGGCATGCTGTACCCCGACTCTATTGCCTCCCACAAATTTGTATCCACTCCATTCAAGTAGATTTCGAAACGTTGCTTCCATTGTGGGTAGTCGTCTAACGTAATAAGTTTTGGGGGTTTATTGTGAATCCCCATTACGTTCTCCAACAGTAGTAGATTCTGAATACGTCTATCTCTACTTGTTGTGTATGCTGAAAACTGATCCTCCATCACACTTGACTTTACTATTTGACAAGCTGCTGATGGGTGTGAATGAAGGTATGCGATTGGGCTTATTTGGGCGATTGAACTAGTGCGGATGGGTTAATCATACGACTAAGCAAATGCAGATGAGTCTGTATAAACTAATGCGGTTGAGCGGTCCGAATGACAATCTCAGTCGTACGAATGAGGGTACGAATGAGTTCAATCGTCCGGTTGAAGGATGCGTATGAACTCAGTCATGCGATTGAGCCAATTGTGCGACTGAACTTGCTGAAGTTTGATAATTCGTAGGTTAAACTTGTTTTGGCTGTAAAAAGTCGAATTTTATCAAACCCTAATAGCCGTATGCCGGAAAAACTACACTTTTCGATCAGGAAACTTCCAAGACTCCGTTAGACACAAAAAGATTGAGTTTTTTATGCAAAAACAAAATTTTGTACCAAAACGATTGAATCAACACGTAATCAAGAGCCTATAGCTCTAATACCACTTGTTAGGATTTGGTATTTGACCAAACACCAACTGATTAACGTGTTAAACCAAACCAAATAGTGCGGAATCCTATTTGATTGGCGATCCAATCAGTGAGAACGCACGTAGACACAATAACGAATTGAATCTAACGTCAAGAATCGATTAGGAATCGATCTGCAACGTTCTATGAACTTGGAGTACGAACTTAGGGGCTTCTGGACAGCTAGGGTATGTCTGGAGTTGAAGTGGATTCAATCCTTAAGTTTTTTCACGAATTACGTGGTATTTATAGGTTAGGATTGCTCATTCGGGCGACTGAACCATTAGCATGATTCATTCGTGCGATTGAGACATGCAATTGATCTATTCGCACGACTGAGTGTTCAGTCGTGTGACTGAGTCAGACACATGAGTTGTTCAGGTGTATGGACTATTTAGGCGCATGGACACTCAGTCGCATGGCCATTCGGACGCATGACCACTGTTGGGGCGCATGCTCCAGTCGAACGCATGAGAACTTCACCAAGTTTGAGTGTATTCATATTATAACATTATGCATGACACTTCAAACACTCACAAACCTATATAATCAAGTCAATATGCGTTAAATAACTCATTAATGAATATTAAACATTATAAACACAACCAAATATTTGTATGTCATTAAGTACCTGGACCATTACAATTATACAAGTGTAAGACATATTACACTCAGATCAGGATCTAGGTACACATATGTATCAACATAGCCAGCAATATTTTAGGTACATGGATCTTATTCTTCCCTTCAATCTGTGGGGATTGCTCATGAACTCAGAGACCTTACAAGAAAGTTCATGAGTGCATTACCCAATGAGTGGTCATTTTACTGTATCTCTATCAAGAGAACAAAAAATCTGAATACACTCACCATGACCGAACTCTATGGGATCCTTGATGGATATAGTTTGGAAATGGAAAGCAAGAGGGGTCATCAGACAAGCAGACCCTTGAGTTTTCCTGCTAGCAACGCCTTAATGGTTGCTGAAGGCTCAGGAATCTCCCAGCCTCAACAATACCTGACTTACACCCAACAGCCATCTTGTTCTGCTGGGCCATACATCACATTTCCTAAGACTCCAAGGTGTCAACAACTCAGCAAGCTCCTTTCAGGACAACTGTGCTTTTGTCTCAAGAAGTGAACATTCAAGTGATTATCAGTACTGCTTTGATGATCAAGAGTGTTTCAGCCCGGATGACGTGGAATACGTGGATATAGTCCAACAAATGGCTCTTCTAACCTACAGAGCAAAGAAGTTCTTCAAGAGAACTGGAAAGAAAATTCCCCAGAACCCAATCAACAACAAATTTGGGTTTGACAAAACCAGGGCCAAATATTACAACTGTAACCACTGGTCATTTTGCAAGGGAATGCAAGGCTCCCAAGTCCAACCCGAGAACCCCACAGACCTCCACACATCCCTCTACACCAAAGCCCACCGGAAAGTCAACTGAAATAGCTGCAATGGCTCAAGAAGTTGACTGGATCTTTATGGTACAGCCTGCTCAAGCACTTATGGCCGAACAGATGAAAATAAGGTATATGAACATCTATGTACTCCTCCTGTATTGCTAAGGTTAAATTGTATCAGGACTACAATATGGAGATTAAATCCGATATTGAGTCTTTAAATGTTTTGTAATCTGACTTTAAAAGGGCTGAATCTGACTACCAAAGAAAAATTGAGGAGTTAGAGAAAATTGTGTCCCTATTAAAACATGAACACACAAACTATAAGACTCAGATAAAGGATTTAATATCCAAATTGACTGAGGCTCAAGCCCAGCTTGTCACAGCTGAGGCTCAAGACAGGAAGTATCCTATTTCCAAGCAAAACTTCCAAGCCATTTTGCATTATCCTCTCACTCAAAACTTTGTTACCAAAAAAAAGGAGGGTTGGGAACCAATGAAATTGCTCCACCACACTCCTATGAGTCTATAAGACAACCAAGATGTGGTACTAAAGAGCACGAGGTTCCATATGCTGACCCACCTTCTCATGAGTCAAAGAATGATGCAACTATGGAGACCATCACAGGGAAGAACCAGGTAATTATGCCCTCCCCTACCAATGATGATCAAAACTTGACCACTAAAGCCAGAAGAAGAAGAGCTAAGGCAGCCAAAAAAACTACCAAGAAAGTGGCCGAGTCCAAGCTAAAGATAGACCCAAAGCAAAAGGGTATATTCATCTCAGCTGGATTCCAGGTGGTTGGAAACTCTGATTCAGGAAAGGGGTGTAGTACTAGTACTCCTGTCCTACCAAAGGATCAGAAGTTAAAGGGAAAAGTTGCTGATGAAGATAAAAAGAACAAGAAACAGCAATCTTCAAATCCCCAAAAGGTTAACATTGAATGCATAATGTGTGGTCTGCAAAACCACATGGCCAAAGATTGTTATTACAATCCTGCTAGCACACATTATGCAAATAATGTTAAAAAGGAAGGAGTCAGGGAAGGTTTCTTATTTGGACCATATCAAATGGTTCAAGTGATGAAAAAGGGAAAGCTTGTTTCCAAAGCAAGGCTGCTTTCAGAAGAAAATTCTTCTTCTGAAAGGAAAAAGGCTTTGGAAGCTAAAGCTATCAAGACTCAGAAGAACAAAAGATTCCCCTTGAAACCATCCCAGAAGAAGACTGCTTGGAAGAAAAGGTGGTGAAGGCTTCTTCCGAAAAGAAAGAAGCTTCGGAAGAATGCCAAGTTACAAATGCTTCAATAAGCTCATCCTCCATGATCAACCAAGGGATGGAATGGAAGATCAAGGAAGATGTTGTAGCCCAAACCTCTTCTTCAACGACATCCATTGAACTCCCATGCATAAATTTTGGTTCAATTATGTCATTATCTTTGGAGAAACCCAAGACCAATAAAGCTTGGGTTTCCAATCAAAACTAATCATCTCATCTTATATGCAGGGACATCTATTTGACAAGAATAACAACATTTGGATTGTAGATAGTGGATGCTCCAGGCACATGACAGGGAACATATCTCTCCTTCAACAATTTCAACATTATGATGGAGGTCCTATCTAGTTTGGAGGTGAGGCCGGAGGATATATTTCTGGCAGAGGGAGTATATCCAATGGTATGTTAACAGTTGACAAAGTTAACTTTGTCAAACAGCTTGAACACAATCTGTTAAGTGTTTCTTAATTTTGTGATCAAAAGCACCAAATGGTTTTCACAGAACATGAGTGCATTATCCTCAAACCAGGGATGACAATTCCTCCGGAATTGGTGCTTCTTAGATCTCCCAGGAAAGGGGATATGTACAAGCTTGATATGAACAATGCTTCCCCAATGGGTGAAGTATTATGCTTTCTTTCCAAAGCTGATAGTGATGAGTCAACACTATGGCATAAACTTAAGTGTCATGTAAATTTTAAGACAATGAATAAATTGGCTAAAAATAACTTGGTACATGGTTTGCCTAAAAAGGAGTTTTTCTGCAAAGACAACTGTGTTGCATGCCTTAAAGGGAAACAACACAGGACATCTCATAAATCCAAATGTGTTAACTCTATCACTACTCCATTGCACTTATTGCATATGGATATTTTTGGTCCCACAAGTATAATCAGCATTGGAACGAAATCATATTGCCTTGTGATAGTTGATGATTTTACAAGATTCACATGGGTATTCTTTTTAAGAACTAAAGATGAAACTGCTGAAACATTAAAATCTTTTATTCTTAAAATAGAAAATCAAATTGATCACAAGGTTAAAATTATTAGAAGTGATCAAGGGACTGAGTTTAAGAACTTCGTTCTTGACTCATTCTGTAACTCAAAAGGGATTGCCAGACAATATAGTGCTCCCAGAACTCCTCAACAAAACATTGTTGCTGAGAGGAGGAATAGGACATTTATTTAGGCCGCTCGAACTATGTTAGCTGATTCAAACCTACCTCTAACATTCTGGGCAGAGGCAGTCAGCACTGCATGCTATGTGTAGAACAGAGTTCTTGTAGTTAAGCCCCATGGAAAAACCCCTTATGAACTATGGAACAAGAGGCCATCGTTCATTGGCTTTCTAAGGTCCTTTGGCAGCTGGTGTACCATACTTAACACAAAAGACAATTTAGCAAAATTTGCTGAAAAGTTGGATGATGCTATCTTTGTTGGATACTCCTCTAGTTCCAAAGCTTATAGAGTATACAACATTAAGAATCAACAATTTGAGGAGTCATCCAATATAGTTGTTAATGAGCACACTCCTTGTGCTAGGGGGAATGGCCCTGATCATATCTTTGATTTAGAATTGTTTCCAAACTATTCTAAACCATCTTGTGAGAATGTTTCAGCTGGAATAGGTGCTTAAAATGATGCTGATGCTGCTGTTGATGATCAACTGTTTGAGCTACCCAGACCTCTTCCAAATTTTCCAAGAGCTGCAATACATCAAGCTTCCACTATTTACAGATCCATAGTTTAACTATATCAAGGAATACTGAAGCCTCAACAAGTGAGTCACCTACGGAGCCTCAAAACTCATCAAGTGATCCACCACAACACCAGGCAAAAGGAAGTGTATTTTGAAGGAACAGGCATACTACTTCACAGCCAACTATGGATGATGTTTCTTATACATTCAATCAATCCTCATTGAATGACTTTGAAACAACAGTTGGACAAAGTGTTCCAGTTCCTGAGCAGAATATGTCTAACCTGGATTTATCTCTGCAACTAGAAGTGATTCCTCGTCTTAGGTTTTATAACACTCATCCAACTGAGAACATCACAGGGAATGGCTCTAAGGGTGTGAGAACAAGAGGACAGACTCATCAAGGGAATGTCTGCTTGTACTCATGCTTTCATCTCAGATAGAATTCAAGAAGGTAGAAGATGCCTTGAAAGATAGTAGCTGGATTGAATCGATGCAAGAGGAGCTGCTTCAATTCAAGAGATAGAAGGTATGGAACCTATGTCCGCTACCATCTGGTCAAATACCTATAGGCACCAAATGGGTTTTTTCAGAAACAAGAGAGATGATAGAGGCTTGATCATCAAGAATAAGGCAAGACTTGTGGTTCAAGGATACACTCAAGAGGAAGGAATCGATTATACTGGTGTCTTTGCACCAGTTGCAAGACTTGAGGCAGTTAGGATCTTCCTTGCTTATGCTGCGTCCAAGGACTTCACAGTATACCAACTTGATGTCAAGTGTGCTTTTCTATATGGGGATATAGATAGGGAAGTCTATGTATGCCAACCTCCAGGATTTGAAGATCCACAACACCCCAACTATGTGTGCAAATTGGATAAAGCTCTATATGGCTGCACCAAGCACCTAGGCTATGGTATGAGACTATGTCTCAGTTTCTTCTGAAGAATGGATATACTAGAGGTACCATTGATAAGACTCTCTTCATCAGAAAGTCTGGAAAGGACATTTTGCTCTTACAAGTCTATGTTGATAACATCATATTTGGTTCCTCAATGACCAAATGTGCAAGGACTTTAAGAGCATTATGAAGAAGAAGTTTTAGAGGAGCTCCATGGGAAAAATGGACTTTTTCCTTGGAATTCAGGTAAAGCAACTGAAGGAAGGGTTCTTTATTAATCAATCTAAATATGTCTCTAACATCTTAGAAAGATTTGAGATGAAGGATTGCAAGCCTGCCAAGACACCCATACCCAGAAACCATAATCTTTGTCCTGACCTTGAGGGGGAGGATACTGATCAACATTAGTATAGGGCAATTAGTGGTTCTCTGATGTATCTAACAGCCAGTAGACCTGATATCGTGTTTGCTACTTGCATTTGTGCAAGATATCAGGCTGCTCCAAAGGTGTCTCACCTAGCTTCTATTAAGAGAATCCTCAAATACCTCAAAGGAGCACCTAAACTAGGTCTCTGGTATCCCAGAAACAAGGATTTCAATCTTTATGGATACTCTGACAGTGAATATGGAGGCTGCAATATTGACAAGAAATCAACATCAGGAGGATGTCAATTTCTTGGTGGAAGGATCATCTCATGGCAATGCAAGAAACAATCCTGTGTCTCTACATCAACTGCTGAAGCTGAATATATTGCTACGGGTAGCTGCTGTGCTCAATTGCTATGGATTCAAAATCAGATGATAGACTATGGATTCAACTTTATGAGTACTCCTATCCATATTGACAACAACAGTGCTATCTCCATTACTGAAAATCCGGTGAAGCACTCCAAGACTAAGCACATTGACATTAGGTATCATTTTATTAGAGACATTCAGGAGAAAAATCTAATCAAGTTAATCAAAGTTGATTCAAATGAACAATATACTGATCTGTTTGCCAAAGCTTTTGATGAACAAAGGTTCAAGTATCTCATAACAACTATTGGGATGATAAACATTGATTAATTTGATCTCTTTTGAAAACCTTTTTAATATGTAAGTCTTGTGTCAATACAATTTAAGCCCTGTTACAAGAAATTCTCTCTGAAATTTTCTAAGTGTAAATTCCTTCCGAAGAGAAATTAACCTTCGGAAGACATTCTCATATCTTCCGAAGAAAAATTTCTCAAAGGATAACTTTCTCCTCAGAAGAATTTTTGGCCTCGGAAGAAGCGATTGATTGTATATCAGATGTACTTCCGAAACTTACAAATTCTCTATTCGGAAGCAACTCTAACCTTCGGAAGCAAAGTTTTGCCTTCGGAAATAAGAATTGCCTTCGGAAGACAAGTTACCTTCGAAATGTTTTACACTCGGAAGAGAGATTTCATTGTGTAATGTAAATTTCTTGTGCCCCACAATGAAAAAAGCAAAGATTTTGATAATGATGTCGGATTATTTAACTGATTTTAACCTTACCGCCACTGTCATTTCATCCACTAAACCATCACATCACCTTATCCTTACCCCCATTACCGCCTTTCCACAATCTTTTAAATAATCTCGACTATTCAATTTCACTCTCTTGCAAATTTTACTGCCCTAGAAATTTCTCCTACTCAACTTTACCCCAGCTCAAATCATCCCCATTCACCTTTCCAAATGGCCTTCAACCCTCAGCAAAACCAAGTCGCACTTTTTGATTCTTCAAGAGATGCTGACTTCTCAGATATCATCTCCTTTCTAACCCAATCTTCTTAATACACCACTCTGACTGTAAACCCCAAAATTTACTCAAACCATATGTCTGAATTTTGGGCCAATGGTCAGATTGAAATCCTAAATGGGGTTCGTGTCATTCGATCGAGCATCTGTGGCCAGGAGTTGGTCATTTCTGAACAGATCATCAGGGAGAATCTAGAGCTTCATGATGAGGGCACTCCAACGGAATTCCCCAAAGCAGATTTCGACAATTCTTATCTCCAAATGGGATATGGTGGAAACGTTAGCAGGTCAACTGTCTACAAATTTAACTTCTCGTACAAATGGAAGTTCCTACTACACGTGGTCCTTCACTGCTTGTCAAATAAATCTGGGGGATGGGATCAAATCCCATATGAACTTGGGTGCCTAGTTCATGGGTTGGTGAAAAGCCTCTACTTGAACTATTCAAGATTTGTGCTGACTAACCTCATGGGAAATCTTCAAAAGGACACATTCTTCATGTATCCCAGGTTTCTCCAGCAGATAATCAACTGCGAGCTGGACCAGAGCAAGCTTGTCTGTGCAGCTGCTCTGACTGCTCCTCAAATGAGGCCGACCATCTTCAAGACTTTGAAGAGAGTGTCCACTAACTTCATCGGAAGAGATACTGCACTTCTTCTAGGTATGATCGGGCCAACGGCTCCTGGTGACATCCCTGTTAACCCTACAGGTGATGAATCCACACCAGCAACTACCCCCACTTTGCCAAATCTACCTTCTCCAACCATTACCTTTACTTATCAGAGACGTCCCAAACGAACCCTTGTTCAATCTTCTCTAATTGAACAACCTCCTCATGTTCTACTCAAAAAGGCTAGAGTGGAACAAAAGGCTCCCACTCAGCCTGAGGTCCAACCATCCTTCACAATTGACCTCAATATGGGTCTTGAGTCTTTTCAGTCTCAGACCCATGAGCCCACAACCCAAGCTGAAAGCCCTCAGGGTGAGTCTCTATACTCCCCTGAGCAGCCAAAAAGGGACAGCCCTATCACAAGCTCAATGCCTTTAGACATTGATCAAAGTCCCGAATCATTAGGTTTCACTTCCATATCCTTTACTGACCTTTTAATTGGAACTGAGGAAGAGATTATGTCTCTTAAGTGCAATCAAGTTGATCCACAACACCCTCTCAAGGATCAACAGAGCCGAGAGAGACCTCTTATCTCTAGCCCCCTCAGCAAACCTTTACTGAGGTGAGTCCCACTGATGTGGAAGGGACTCATGTAGATTCACCTGGCACTACTAAAGGATACTCAATGGATCCTCAAGATAGTGGTAACATCACTGAGACTGAATCTACGGCAACCATGCCCTTTGATGACTCTGAAAGAGACATCTTTGAGACAGGGAAACCAGGGTGCCCAGAAACCATATCTGGTGGTGAGGATGAACATACAAGGTATGTTACCTCATCTCCCCATGATTCTTCAAAAGAAGATGAAGGAAGAATGCAACTTACCATCCAAGACCTACTTTCTAAAGTCTCAAATCTTGAATCCAAGGTTAAGACTTTAGAGAATAGGTCTGCCACTCAGCAACTTGAGATTGAAACTCTCAAGGCCAAACTAGCTGAAAAACAGATTGAGAGGTCTGTTAGGCATGTACCAATTCAAGTCTTCTTGACCTCTTCCTCTAGCTCATCAAGCTCTCAGAATGATGCTACCAAAAAGGGGGAGAGTGTTCAGAGACAAAGTCAAAGACAAGAGGAAACCCAAAGTCAAGCTCTCACTTCCTTGAGATCAAAATATCCTATGCAACAAGCTTCAATCTTCCCTGAGCCTCCTCCAGTTGTTATTCAAGTGGATCAAAGGATGCTCCAAGATGTCAATAGGTTCTTTAACAAGTTCCTGTTGGAATCTCTCATAGAACAGCCAAGCCCTGATATGTCTGTGATCTACTTTGGAGCTCAAGAGCTTCGGAGGCTAAATGCACCTTCTACCACTATTGAGGAATTTAGTCAACATAAGGTCCAAGTGGAACCTAAGATTAACTTCGAAGGGGAAACAAGGACTGATGGCCCAGCAACTGAAACTATTAGGAAAGATAGTGCATTTTCACAGACTTCCGAAGCACAATTCAAAACCTCAAAAGAACAAGTTCAAACTTCCGAAGCTGAGATTGTTGTTGCGGAAGGACTATTCTCATAATCCGATGATCTAATAATCACAAATGCAATCTTGGAACTCGCATCTGAGGTTAATAGAGAGGATTTTCTCACTCAACCTTTAGCTCCAACATCAGTATTAACTCCAGCTCCCATCTCTACTACTCAACCTGAATCTTCTATCCAAGAACCCCCAAAGTCTAGTACTTCCGAAGACATCAAAGGAAAGAGGAAGATGACTTCGGAAGAGCTTCAGGAGGAAGAAAGTTTGAAGAAACTCAAAAGAAAAGGTGGGCTGAAAATGGTAAACTGTTAGCTGCAAGTACCAAAGCAGCTGCAGCCAACCAGGAGGCAGTCAACAACCGAAAAAGGGTAGAGATTATCGATAGACTTGTCAGTCTAGAAGCTGCAACTGAGGATGTACTCCTGCTACCATTAGAGGAGTTAATAGAGCTAGAAAAGGCAACCTTGCTCCTAAAATAGCAAAAAGAAGAAGCTGCAAGGTTGGCCTTGGAAGAAGAAAGGGAGAGAAAGGAAAAAAAAAGCTGATCTACAGCTCAGGAGGGAAAGGATAAGTTTCCTAACCTCCAGAGGTTTCTCTCAAGAAGAATTATCTCCACATAACAATGATACGATCTTATGGCCTTTAACAAAGAGCAAGATCAAATGGAGAAAGAGAGAAAGAGAGCTGAAAGGGAAAAACTATTGCAGAAGAAGAAGAAGGAAGAGGAAGCAGGACTGACCGCTGCCAAGAAAATAGGTGAGAAGGCTTGGATGAAGAGCTTTCTCAAAGCTCATGGCTTCTCTGGCAGGCAGGTGGGTCCTATGTCAGAAAAGACTCTCCAGCAACATGTTAGTGACATTAAGGCTGACATTCACGCGGGGAAGAGGAAGGAGATGTACAGAAGGGGACAGGGGATGACCTTCAAAGCAACCACTCAACCCAAACTCCAAACCCAACCACAACCTGAAACCATACCTTTTTCACTCCCCATCAAAACCAAACCAACCCTAAACCTACACCATCACTCCTACCAACTCCTTCACCTCAATTACCTAAACTTCCCATCCTTCAACCCAAAACTCTAGCCAGACTCCAAACACATCAACCTACCCATCAACCCATTAAACCATCCCCTCAGCCTTCTAAACATCTCTACTTAGAAGAATTCAAAGCAGTCAAGACAAAGCTCATAAAATGCACAACTCTGAGCGATATCTCCTGTGTGGAGGATTCCGTTAACTTGACTTATGTTGACGGATCCTCAAGTTCCCTCGCTAGAGATCAATTTCTTAATCTACCCAGAGGAACATTGGACCAAGCTGCAAATATCCTTGGCCTCAATTCAAACACTTTGAATACGCAAGAAAAGAAGTTAAGGAGAAGGCTGGTGACTCTACTGGATACGAATAAAAGCAACAGGGTGCCAAGACAACCTCTTGCACCTAAAAAGAAGATCATCCGGTGGAGGCTCGAAGACTCTTCTCACAACTTTGTTGTTGAAAGAAAGAATGGAGAGCTCAAAAGGCTGAGTGCCTTATCTCTGCTACACTTAAGCAGATTTGATATTGCTGAGTTAGCAGAGAAGACGTTCTCCAACCCTTCAAACTTTGATGTAGCTGCCCATATCAGAAATCATCTAGGCAACCTTCATATGGCCGAGCTAACTGCTAGAAGCAAGGTTGAAGCAGATTTGAAACTGAGAGAGGAGGAGGAAAGGAAGGGATCAGCAACCCAAAGCAAAACCTTTTTACAAATGGTTGAAGGTCCTGAACTAGAATCCATAGTTAGATGGGAGTATGACTATAACTCCCATCAACTAACTCTTTTCAGGGGGCACAACAAAGGGTACATGTCATTCAAAGTGATAGACTGGATCTCCAATCCACCAATGACTTGTACAAGCTTCTCAGCACCACTTCAGGGAAGAACAAAGAAACAGACAAATATCTTTTGTCCCTGGTGCTAAAAGCTTTGAGAAGCAGGAATAAGTGAGGTTTTGGTAGCATCAGCCTAGGGGGAATTTGTTGGATCTAGAAAGGCTGGTGCAACCAAAACCATTTCACTTAGAAGATTTTGGTACTACAAGTAAAGGACTTCTGAAGCTAATTGTGGAACTTCCGAAGGAAAAAGGAGCTCTTCCGAAGACAAAGTGTAAAGCTTACTTCTGAAGGAAAAGTTCCAACTTTCAAAGACAAAGAACCTACTTCCAAAGTTCAAGACTTAGAAAGAAAGATCTGAAGTCAACTTTCGAAGTACAGAAGTCCTCAAGCCTCGGAAGTATAGAAGCCTTTTCCGAAGTATAAGTGGGTTCGGAAGAACTTGTTCTTCCGAAGACAACTTACCTTCGGAAAACACTGCTATTATCCAGTGGACATAAGTATGGCCATCCTGACACTCTGCTGCAAATCTCTGAGATACTGCATGGTGTTTCCTCAAAAGCCATGCAGTTGGCCATACTTTAATCCACTGTTTACCTTTTTATGTTAGTACAGTTGCCATCTTTAGTTCGTGACAAAAGGTAAGTCATGGACATGTCATGACTACCATATCTTAGATAATACTTTATCTAAGATACCTTAACTTTAGCATTGTAGTATATGCTTTAGTCCTAGGTTTCCAGCTGGTATCAAAGTATATCCGGCTGTAGGATCTAGTATATATAGTCTCTCATTGTAACTCATGTATCATGCTTGTAAGAGTCTTGTAATATCTTGAGTTGAGAAATATTATATACAAGTGCCTTGAAAACTTATTTTTGTGTGTTCATACACTACTTATTATATTATTATCAACTTTTGTGAAAGACTTTACTTCATCTGAATTGAGTGTGTCTATATGTGAGTTTGAGAGAAATCCAAGTGTTTCTATGACAAACCCAGTCCTACAACTACATAGCAGTACAAATCACCAGCAATACTCTTTATGCTAACAGGGACAAACAGATCCATATGTAGAAGCTCGAGAGGCATGTCAATGGAATTAACTTTCTTTGCCTTGTGAGACTTCTTGGTCTATTTGCCTTTCTTACATGCTACGCAAAAATCCAGAAGTTGGAAGTTCTTGGCATGTACTCCATTCACCACTCTTTCTGTATCAATTGATCATCTTCCTAGGATTATGTGTCCCATTCTCCTATGCCAGGAGATTGAACCCCTCTCTATTGCCTTTGACAAGAAGCATTGAACTTTATGATCAGTTGTGGAGACTTTTGATAGATCCAAGACATATAAACCATTATATCTTGAAGCTGATATTAAGACTTTGTCCTCTGGGATAACGTAATCCTTTTTTAGCACATAGCACTTTTTGTTGTCAAACATAACTTTGAAGCCTTTGTCACATATCTGGGAGACTGAAATCAAGTTGTTTTGTAGTTGTTGACCATAGTTGACCTTATCAAACTTGACTTTCTGGTTTCCTACTTGGCCTTGAGCAGTGATATATCTTCCTTTATTCCCAGCAAATGATACATGTCCTCCTTTATTTATTTGACGTTGAAAAGGGAAGAAAAGTTCCCGATCATGTGCCTAGACGGCCCCTATCAACAACTAGTATTTGTGATAGCACTGTAGCGGACACCCTACATATTCAAAGGAAATGATCATTTAGGTTTGGGACCCAAGCCTTAACAGGCTTGGGTGACCTAGAGGAATCACAAATCATAATTCAACCCACTATCCACTTGAGGATGAGGGTATACCGTTCTTCTTATTATTCCTTCAGACAACTTATTTGACTTTTCTTTTCATAAGTCATTTGTGTAAGGCCTATTGTGAGAAACAGACGATTGGCTTAGAGTTTGAACTTTAGTTTCATTAGTTCTTGGGGAGTAATAGAACTCTTTTTAGAAGAAATTTTTTTTGTATCATAAATTCAATTTTCTTTTCTAGGAGTCTGATAATAAGGACATAGAAGATATATCCTCTTTTTCCACAACTGTAGCTGGATCGTCCTTCACATGTTCAGAAACTGTTTATGCGGGTTGAGTGTGATACAGGTGCAACATGATCTGGTTGTTGGTCACTTCTTGTTGGACCAAAAGAACCAATGAGCCAAGATCAGAAAACTCTAAGTCCCACACGGTATCACAACAACTGCTGAAAGCCTCATCAGTAGTTTGACAAGTGCTGAAGACTTCAACAGCTGAAGATCAAGTGCTGAAGACCTTAACAGCTGAAGAACCAAAGTGCTGAAGTACAACAGCTGAAGAACACAAGTGCTGAAGCTGAAAGACCAAAGTACTGAAGTACAACAGCTGAAGAGTTCACAAGTGCTGAAGATCAACAACACTGATGTACAAAGTCTGAAGACAAGACTGAAGACATCAGCTGATGATATCTACTGAAGTCATCAGCTGATGAAACGCCTGAAGGTCAAAGTCTGAAGATCAAGTACTGAAGCCTCAGTAGTTTGTCACAACTGCTGAAGAGTACTTCTTCAGTAGTTGTGATATCAGTAGTTTTATTTTCTATGTTTCAGTAGTTTTGTAAAACGACTGAAGAGCTTGTTCTTCAGTCGTTGTAGTTTCAGTAGTTTTATATTTTGTACTTAACTTGCTGATATGTTCTCAGTAGTTGTGAACATTTCAGTAGTTTGTTAAGAATTAGTTTTTTCTGTATTGGATCTGCCAGTTGTCACTTTCCGTGATAACAGCAGTGACTGTTGCACTCTATATAAGGAGTGACAACCTATTGTAATCATGGATGATATGAGCAATTGAATGGAATGATTGATTGATTCGATTAGAAATATTCTACATCTATAAACATTCCTAGAAATCAGAAATTCATATTCTCTCCTATAACCGTATGCGATCTTAACGCTTACAAGTATCGATTGCTTGCTACAATTTGTCTAATTCGTGTTTGTATTCCGCTGCTTTATATTCTGATACATCAAACTTGTGATCACTGATCCTGTCAAATGGTATCAGAGCAGGTTAATCATTGATCGATCTAATAATTGATCATTGAAACTGCTATTCAAGATCCAAGTTTGATTGAATTAGCTTTTGTTTTTGCAAGAAACGGTTATAGAGATTGAATTTTCTGTATTTCTGCTCATTCATCCTGAGATCTTTTCTTGGTTCTCATTGAGTTTGTTGTGGTTTGTCTAAAACTTTTTTAAACTTGAACTAAACTGTTTTTGAACTGAAAATGACCACTCCCTCCAATGATCCTCACAATACTGGTTCCTCAACCAAGCCTCCTATGCTGGTTAGGAATGAGTATAACATATGGCAAAGACGTATGCTCCATCACCTGTCTGTTAACAGCGCAGGGTGTTGGACATCTGTGGTACATGGTCCACACAAGCCTATGGTGAATAACCCGAAACCAATCAAATGGTTCCGAAGAGGAGGGAGCAATACTCAGATGAGGATAAAAAGTTGCTTGAGATTGATGCAAAAGCCCATGGAATTCTGGCCATGGCTTTGCCCAATGAAATCTATTCTGGGCTAATGCATCATGAAACTGCCCATGACCTCTGGATTGCTTTGAAAGAACAATTTGGAGGAACAGATGAGGTCTTGGCAAATAATAGAGAAATTCTTGCCCAACAATATGAGACATTCTCTCATAGAAAGGGTGAGACACTGACTCAACAATATGAGCGGTTTTCTTGTTTGATCTCTGAACTAAAAATGGTCAAACTTGAATACACCAATATTCAGATGAATAACAGATTTCTCAGATCACTGCCTGAGAGATGGGACACATATACTATTGTCCTACGCTCCAGTGCAAGTTTGGACAAACTATCTCTCACCCAACTCCATGGGAAATTGCTCACTTTTGAGAGAGAGATAGAACAGAAGAGAAAGCTGTCTTCATCTGGAAAGCTCACTGAAGACTTTATACAAGGCAACACTGCCTTGGTGGGTCATGAGTCAGAATATGCTGCATCTGAATGCCAGTATGATGAGAGCATATTAATTTCTCTTCGAGCACTTCTAATTCTGCATTTGTAAGTGTTGATGGTCAGTTTACTGGAGGTAATAATGACAATTTATGTTTCATTATGGATGATCTCAAGGGGATTGCTGATGATGACTTAGAAGAGATGGATATTTTGAGCCAAATGGCCTTGATAAATATCAGATCTCAGAAGTTCTACAAAAGAACTGGAAGAAAATTCCCAGGACTCTCTGGCAAAACCAAAGTTGGTTTTGACAAGAGCAAGTTGAGGTGTCACAAATGCCAACGGCTTGGACACTTTGCAAGAGAGTGTAGATCAACTGGATCAAACTCTACTGCACCCTTTGTGACTTTTCCTGGCAACAGTCAACAAAACAGAGGGCAACATCCTGTCACATCTAGTCATCATCCTCAACAACAATCTCCGGCATATTTTGTTCCTCAGGGTCAAATGCCTTATCAGTACCCTTGTTATTACATGCCACAGTCAAGTCAAGTTCAAGTTCCTATGACACCACAACCTCATGCATTACCAGAACCTCAGCCTTCCCTATCTCATCAACAACCTTCATCTCAACAACACAGCTTCTTCACCCCAGGAGTTGTTGACTGGAGCAGTTTACCAGATGACTTGTCTGGTCATGATCAACTGTTCTCAGGTGCTGGTCAACATGGTGGTGACAGTCCCTTTGGGAATCTAGCTCTTATGGCTTTGGAGTCTGCTGATACTTCATCTTCCAATGCCTCTACACCTCAGGTATCACAGGTATCCTCTGAGGCAAAAGCCAAATTATGTTCTGAACAATGCATAGCAGCATTTGCTTCCATTAGAGAAGCAAATGTAGCTTTAATTAATAAGAACATTGAGCTAGAACAAGTAATTTCCAAAAAAAAGCTGAGTTTGAGTTTGTGCTCAAAGATAAAAATGATGAGGTTTATAAACTGAATTGCAAAATAATTGATGATAAGGCTAGAGAAGATGTACTTTTAGAGAAGTACAAAGATCTCAAAGAAACCCTTGCAGTTACCCAGGTCGAGTGTGATAGATGGGTACAATCATGCAAAGGTTTTGAAATGCTTCTTAGTAAGCAATCTGCTTCAAATGTGAAGTTTGGAATTGGTTACAATCACACTGCTCCACCTACAGATTTTACCCCAAGAGCAGAGGTAGAATCTGATGGTGAGAGTGATAACCAATCCATCAAGTCATGTGATCTACCTTCTGATACAGCACAATCAGAAGTAGCAGTCAGTATCAAGTCCTCTTGAACCTATCAGCTGATGTTGATGGTCCAAATGCTGACATTCACATGATCAATAAGTTGATCAACTCAGGAGTCAATCCTGAAGGTCCTGAAAGGACTGGAGAGCAGGATTCAACTCCTGAAGTTCAAACTTCAACTGCTGTCAGTACTGAAGAGAAGAAACTGCAGTAGAAAGAGTTTGAAGACTACTAAAGCTGTCAAGAAAGCACCAATGCTTCCAAAGCATTGAAGAACAAGTCTTCTGTTGCTTCACCATCTTTAGTTGATGATCAACCTAAGATGAAGAAGAAACCATGTGAAGTATGTGGTTTGTTCAATCATCTTACAGATGATTGTTGGTACAAAAGAGGTTCCAAACTCAAACAAAAGGAAGAAATTAATGAGAAAATGGTAAAAATGAAAACTGAGTTTGAGACCACATTTGTATCAGCAACATCAAATCCTGTAACCCTTAAGTCCTTAAAGCAATCCAAAAAGGAAGGAGTTAAACAGGTGACAGCTGAGGGTGCTCAAAAGAAGAAGGTGCAACATAGGACCTTATCTAACTCCACTAGCAATGTGTCTGATGAGCTGAAAGCTTTATCACAAAATCAGACACAGCTGGTGATGATGGTACAACATCTGTTGGGTAGAGTTAACCAACTAGATTCTCCTATGTTGAACCACAGAAAAGGAGGTCTAAGCCAAAGGACTCCTCTTCTGCACCATCTTCTTCCTCTCAGGCTGTTGTTACAAATAAACATGCTAGTTTACCATCTATTGATGAGACCAGGCCCAAAACCAAAAAGGTTTGGGTCTCTAAAACTAACTGATTGTTTATTATTGCAGGGTTCTTCAACATGCCAAAATAGCATCTGGTATGTAGACAGTGGGGGATCTATGCACATGACTGGGAACATCTCTCTTCTTCATGACTACTCTCAAGGAAAGAAGGGATTTGTCTCTTTTGGCAATGATGCTAGGGGTTACATCATCGGTAAGGGCTTTGTCTCCAATGGAGAAATCAATTTGATGATGTTAATCATGTGGAAAATCTCAAGTACAACCTCTTGAGTGTCAGTCAAATGTGTGATAAAGGCCATGTTGCCCTTTTCACAAGTCAAAACTGTAGGATTCTGTCATCCAAAGTTTTGCCCTTGATTGACAAGTGTTGGATGATCACACTCTCCTGAAAGCCAACAGGACAGGAAGAGTGTATGCCTTAGATCTCTCTAAGAAGATAGATCTCAAAGGCAATCCTTGCCTATTTTCCAAAGCCTCTTTTCAAGAATCTAAACTATGGCACAGGAGGCTTGGTCATGTTAATCAAAAACATGAATCAGCTTAGCCACAATAGTTTAGTCAGAGGCTTACCAATAAAGGAGTTCCACTGTGATGAAACATGCACTGCTTGTTTAAAAGGAAAACAGCACAAGGTCTCATTTCCTCCTATTGAAGTGTCCAAGTCCACTGCCTGCTTGCAATTACTGCATATGGATCTATTTGGTCCTGTGAGAGTAATGAGCATGGCAAAGAAGAAATACTGTCTGGTAATTGTGGATGATTACTCCAGATTTGTATGGACTTTCTTTCTACATTCAAAGGATGAGGCTGCTCAGAAGATTATCCACTTTGTGCTGTACATTGAGAAGCAGTATTCCCTTCCAGTCAAGTGTATTAGGAGTGATAATGGAACTGAGTTCAGAAATCATACACTTGATGACTTCTATCTCTCAAAGGGAATCAAAAGGCAGTTCAGCATTCCAAGGACTCCGGAACAAAATGGAGTAGTGGAGAGAAAGAACAGGACTCTCATTGAAGCTGCAAGGTCCATGCTGGCTGACTCAGGTTTGCCATTGACCTTTTGGGCCGAAGCTGTCAACACAGCTTGTTATGTGCAAAATAGAGTTTTAGTAAATCAGAGGTTGATGAAGACTCCATATGAAGTTCTCCATCATTTGGCTCCTCTGATTTCATTTTTCAAAGCATTTGGGTGTCCCTGTTTTATTCTCAACACAAAGGATCAACTCCACAAATTTGATCCTAAGGTGGATGCAGGATACTTTGTTGGTTATTCATCTACTTGCAAGCATACAGAGTCTTCAACTGCAGAACAAGATGGTTGAAGAAACTCTACATGTTAAGTTTAATGAATCTCAAAGGACAAGATTCCACAAAGTCCTGTGGAGTTATTTGATTTGGACATACTGCAATATGTTCCCTATCAAACTCCTGCTGTTGCTCCTGTCAACAGTTCACCACCTGGTGGTACTGCTGATGATGATGATGATTGCAGTACTCACCTCTTCAGGTTTAGTGATCAGCTGCCTGATTCAACTAGACCTGATGTTCCTGTAGCGCCAGTAGCACCATCCACAACAAATGCTGATGAGATTTCTTCGAATTCAACTTCCTTTGAATTACCATCCACTGATTGGTTTCAAGGAAATGATTCACCATCACCATCTGTTGCTGCTGAACCGGCTACAAACACTTGCACAGATCTCATTGTGTATCAAGATCTGAAGAATCACCCCATGTCTCAAATCATTGGTGATATCACTGCTGGAGTATCAACAAGAGTCAATTGTCAAATTTCTGCTTCTATGCTCTCTTCATCAGTCAGCAAGAGCCAAAGAATTATCACATTGCTTTAAAGACAATGGATGGGTTGATGCCATGCAGCTTGAGCTTCTTCAGTTCAAGAAACAGCAAGTGTGGGAACTGGTTCCTCTACCTCCAGGTAAGTGTGCAATAGGCACTAAATGGGTGTTTAGGAACAAAACTGATGAAAATGGGCTTATTGTTAAGAACAAGGCCAGACTGGTTGTTCAGGGGTTTGCACAAGAAAGGTATTGATTATGATGAAACCTTTGCCCCTGTAGCCAGACTGGAAGCAATTCGATTGTTTTTAGCTTATGCTGCTTATCAAAAACTTAAAGTCTTTCAAATGGATGTCAAAAGTGCATTTTTGTATGGAAAAGTTAAAGAAGAGGTTTATGTATGTCAACCTCCAGGCTTTGAGGACAACAAACATCCTAATTGGGTGTATAAGCTTGATAAAGCTCTTTATGGGTTAAAACAAGCTCCCAGAGCCTGGTATGAGACATTATCAAACTTTCTTCTGGAAAACAATTTCACTAGAGGCTCCATAGACAAGACTTTATTTATTAAGAAAGCTGGGCAGCATAATCTACTTGTTCAATTTATGTAGATGATATCATTTTTGCATCCTCTGATCCAAAGTTGTGTGATGCCTTTACAAAGTTGATGCAACAGAAGTTTGAAATGAGTGCCATGGGAGAATTACAGTTCTTTCTGGGGTTGCAAATCAAACAAAAGGCTGATGGAATTTTTATTCATCAATCCAAATATACAAAAGATCTTTTGCAAAAGTTTGATTTACAAAACTGTAAGCCCTGTTCTACTCCCATGAGCAGCACCACACAACTGGACTCAGATCAGAAAGGTAAAGTGGTTGATGAAACACTTTACAGATGTATGATTGGGTCCTTGATGTATTTAACAGCTTCTAGACCAGATATTATGTTTGCTACATGTGTTTGTGCTAGATTTCAGGCTGCACCTAAAGAGTCTCATCTGATTGCAGTCAAGAGGATCTTTAGATATCTGCAAGGCACTCCATCTCTAGGTTTATGGTATTCTACAGACATTCTGGTAAATTAGTTGCTTTTTCTGACAGTGACTATGCAGGGTGTAAGTTGACCAGGAAATCAACTTCTGGTGGATGTCAATTCCTAGGCAACTGCTTGATTTCTTGGCAGAGCAAGAAACAGACCTCAGTTGCTACATCCACTGAGCAGCAGAGTACATTGCTGCTGCAAGCTGTACATCTCAGGTACTCTGGCTTCAAAACCAACTTTTGGATTATGGCATTACAGAGACTAAGACTCCATTGTTAATGGATAGTGCTTCAGCTCTTTGCATTGTCAAAAATCCAGTCCAGCACTCTAGGACCAAACATATAGAGATCAGACATCATTTTATAAGGGATTGTTTTGAAAAAGGTCTGATTGATCCTAAGTTTGTGCCCAGTGCTGATGAGCTTGCAGACATTTTTACTAAGCCTTTGGATAGTTCAACTTTCCAAAACCTGGTGTTAAGGCTTGGTATGCTGCAGCTAGAATAGGTGACAACTACTGATGATCTCAGTAATTCATATTGATGATCATGAGTGCCTGTCACATATAAGTACTGATGAGCTCTTTTAACCTCAGTAGTTTTTATAACTACTGAAGGCTAAAAGTTCTCACAAGTACTGAAGTACTTCATCTGCTCTAAACTACTGAAGTAGTTACAACTACTGATGCAGTCATAACTACTGCAATCAGTAAAAACAGATAAGTACTGATGTCCTATGAAACAACTGAAATCAGCCATAAAGACTGATGAATGTGTTGAGGACTTTGAAACAGCTGAAAAGCTAAGAATTGACGAAAACAGCTGAAGAGAACTTTCTCCTCAGTCGTTTGTACCACTGCTGTTTCATTTTAAACAACTGAAGCAAAACCACGTCTTCAGCAGTTTTATAACTACTGATGACCAATACCAAGTCTTCAGTTGTTTACAACAGCTGATGACAAAACCACTGTCTTCAGTAGTTTCATAACTACTGATGACAAACACCATGTCCTCAGTTGTTTCAATCACCTGAAGTCAAAACCACGGTCTTCAGTAGTTTTCTAAACTACTGATGCCTAACACCGCGACTTCAGCTGTTTCAACGTCTGAAAGGATAATACCATGTCAACGGTCGTTTAAAACTACTGATGACTAACACCACATCCTTCAGTCGTTTCCTCACCCGTACCCTATAAATACCCTTAACCTGAGCTCTCCATGCTTTATCTTCTTCAAACCTAACGTTCCTCTCCAAAAATTTCCATGGCGTCTATGCAAATTAAACCGCGACACAACTGTGTTGCCTACCTCACAAAATCGCCGATCTGGACTAAGTTCGATACTGCTATCGATCTTATGGTTCAGTCCCAATACAACAAGGCATTCCTTCTGAACCCCGTTTTACATGCCGAATCCTTGAACCAATTTTGGATGAACGTTAATGTTACTACTGAGGAGAGCAACACACGATCCCTCCGGTCAGTCGTCAACCACAAAGAAGTAGTGATTACTCCTGCAACAATCCGTAAAATTCTTCAACTGAGTGATGCTACCTCTCCTGCTGGATATCCGAAGGGCACCATAGATCTATCATTTGCTCAGCATGGATATCAAGGTGATCTCAGTGCCACCACCATCATGAAGAAACACTTTAATGACGCTGAGCGCCTGATCTTTCACATGGTCAATGTATGTTTGGCCCCTAAGACATCGTCTTGGGATCAAATGTCCACCAAATGGCAGCAGGTAATGTATTCTATCCTTGAGCAACAACCACTGATTTTCAGAATTAATATTTTCAGAGCTCAAAGATATGGCTCAAAAACTAACTGCCAACCGTTGGATACTCTATCCACGGTTCATAATGGCCATTATAATAGACCAGCTTAATGCTGAGGGACTTGTTGGCTTGGGAGTCCCTGCTACGGCTGTTTTGCCAGAAGTATACTCCCGCACAACTCTCGACCGACACTCAAACTGGCTGCCAAGCTGCGAAAACCCACGCAGCTGGAACCCACAGCCACCACCTCCAAATCCAATGTCCCCACCAAACCCACCAAAAAGAAACCCAAAATGGCTACTCAGGGAATTGAGTCCCCTGAGGATGCTCCTGCACAACAACGCAGGATATATCCACTAGTCCAAACCCCCTATGGATACCATGACTCCTCCAGCCACAGCCGCTCAGGCTTCCTCTCAACAGGAGCCTGCAGCAACCCAAGGCACCTACTTATCTGGGATCTTCCTCACTTGAGGAGATTGCCATTGAAGAGCACCATCCACCCCAGGTGCACACTGCTTCTACCCCCGTACCCCAAACAACCGCCCCTCACAGCCCAACTTTAATAGTTGCTCAAGTGCTGACTCAATTGCACTCCTCACCCCCTCCCCAGAAACCACTATTACTGGGAATACCTCTACAATGAGGGGGAGGAACACAGTGCACCTGAGAACCCACAGCACAGGGGTTTCCCAATTCTATCTCCTGGTGTAGAGAAGGAGCTTAGAATATCTAGTGAGGCTGCCACCTCCTCTGACTCAGCACATGACCAGAGTGAGGCTGGTAACATTGCTAAGACCTCCCTAGAGGCAACTGCTGATGATGGACATTGTCCTGAGGCTGGAAGTCCCCAGTACCAAGCACAAGGGGCACATGCACCAACTGGTCTACACCCAGTGCATGTACATCCTGCTCTAAGCAGGAGGTCAGGTGATTCAGTATCAACTGATGATGACCTGAGCTTCTTCTATGATGTAGTTGCTCAAAACACCATTCTAGAGGATGAGGTTAGCAGACTCAAAGAGCTGCTGGCCAAGATGTCTCAGGATGCAAGTCCATCTGCCACCCTCATACACCCACAGATGGCACCTTCCCTTGAAGGTTTCCCAAACACAGAGCCACCCCAAAATCAACCACCTGCCTCTGCTTCAGGCCCTACTTCTCAGGAACAGAACCCTCCTGAGCAAATAGGTGCTGCACTCAAAATTCCCTCCCTCTCATCACCCCCATAATCACTGATATAGTGATCAAAGCCCTTGATGAGAGGCTTTCCTCAACATTACAGCCCTTGGTTGATGCTGCTGTCCACAAGACTCTTTCTGCGGTCTCAACCCCTTCCTCCAATGCAACCAAAAAGGGGGAGAGTACTGCAGTGAAAGAACAGAAGAGAAAAGATCCGAGGAAAGAAGAAGCGAAGCAAGCCCAAAAGGAGAGAAAGAACAGCAACCAATGCTCACCTACAAGCGAAAGAAAGGTGCTGATGAGCACATTGCTGAAGATAAAGCCTTGGAGCTACTGATAAAAGAGGCTGATGCCGAACACAGTAGATCAATGGACAACATCATTGATCAGCTGTTCAGGCAAGGTCATGACACCAACAAACTTGACTCTGAGATTCGACGACTAGAGATTGAAGAAATCCAGAATAGATGGGCAAGTTATGAAGTGTTAGAAAGAGAAAGGCTAGAAATCATGATAAGATTTATTGCAAAATATCTTGGAAGATCAATGATTGAGATCAAAGCTTGGTCCAGGGACAGTATCTTGGCAATCACCACCAAGATCTGTTCGTCTGAAGCATACACTAAGGGGCTTGTTATTGAAGCTTTGAATGAAGTGGGTGCTGGGAGCAGGACTGAGCTAGCAAAGCAATCAAAAGCCACACTCACCTCAAGGATGCTAGCACAGCCTGTCAACATTCCCACACCAAAACCACCCAAAACACAACCCACCAAACCAACTCCCTTACCCTCAAAACCATAGCCGATGATATACCCTTGAAGAAGAAGAAGGATATTGAGGCTAGAAGAAGATGAAGAAGAGATGAAGACAGGCTGCCGCTCTCAGCTGTGATTCAGTTGCCTAAGCCCACAGTCACTCCTCAGCATTACTCCTGAAGTCCAGAGACAAATGGTTAAAGTGAAGCTAGAAGAAGAAGCTTCATAAACAGCATGATGAGGAATTGCTGAAGAGAGTTGACAAAGCTTATGCAGCCACATCTTCCATCATCAATATGAAGAAGCAAGCCCTCAGACTTTACACTCTCAGGCATACCTTTCAATATCAAAAGGAGAGTGAGGATTTGGCCTGATCCCAGGGTCTCTCACAGAATTCATAAGAACAATATACCTCGGAGATACATTGGCCAGGTGAAAAAGATCGTAGATGAAGTGACCTCTCTGGTCTTTGTAGTTTCACCTGGGAAATCCTAGAAGACTTCAAGAAGGCCTACAAAGCTAATCTAACCCCTCAGAAGATGCTGGAAAACAAAATAGTGAAAAAGGGGTTAGTTTACAAGAGGCTTGGAAGTCAGGAAAAATGAGCTCCAGTTGTTCCTAGAGGGTAATCACCCGGATGAGTTTGCTTACAGAATAATAACAACTGTGGAGCTAAAGAATGGAAACAGGCCAAATACCTGTCTGAGTATTATGGGCCGGAATCATTGTTTGAAGGAGGTGCTGAAGAGCTAACCATGGAGGAACAAATCACCTTCCTTGAGGCCTACACAAGAGAGTCGTACAGACTCATTATGGGGAAGTGAATCTCATGAATGGGATAACAACTCTGTGTCCAGTTCCCCAAAACAGAGTTCCCATTCATACTCTGCCAAACAAATATTTGAGGTTCTTCCCAGGCCGGAGCGTACATGGGTCATCTTCTCTACTGATCAAGAAGGAAAAAGACCAACATTTTTGCCATCAATAAGTGGGAGTATAAATAAGTTAGAGGTTTTGGCTGCATTGGTTCAGGGGGAGTTTGTTGGACCAAAAGAACCAATGAGCCAAGATCAGAAAACCTCTAAGTCCCACACGGTATCACAACAACTGCTGAAAGCCTCATCAGTAGTTTGACAAGTGCTGAAGACTTCAACAGCTGAAGATCAAGTGCTGAAGACCTTAACAGCTGAAGAACCAAAGTGCTGAAGTACAACAGCTGAAGAACACAAGTGCTGAAGCTGAAAGACCAAAGTACTGAAGTACAACAGCTGAAGAGTTCACAAGTGCTGAATCAACAACTGATGTACAAAGTCTGAAGACAAAGACTGAAGACATCAGCTGATGATATCTACTGAAGTCATCAGCTGATGAAACGCCTGAAGGTCAAAGTCTGAAGATCAAGTACTGAAGCCTCAGTAGTTTGTCACAACTGCTGAAGAGTACTTCTTCAGTAGTTGTGATATCAGTAGTTTTATTTTCTATGTTTCAGTAGTTTTGTAAAACGACTGAAGAGCTTGTTCTTCAGTCGTTGTAGTTTCAGTAGTTTTATATTTTGTACTTAACTTGCTGATATGTTCTCAGTAGTTGTGAACATTTCAGTAGTTTGTTAAGAATTAGTTATTTCTGTATTGGATCTGCCAGTTGTCACTTTCCGTGATAACAGCAGTGACTGTTGCACTCTATATAAGGAGTGACAACCTATTGTAATCATGAAGCGATATGAGCAATGAATGGAATGATTGATTGATTCGATTAGAAATATTCTACATCTATAAACATTCCTAGAAATCAGAATTCATATTCTCTCCCTATAACCGTATGCGATCTTAACGCTTACAAGTATCGATTGCTTGCTACAATTTGTCTAATTCGTGTTTGTATTCCGCTGCTTTATATTCTGATACGTCAAACTTGTGATCACTGATCTTGTCACTTCTCATTTAGATGTTTATGCTTATTTAACAAAATTAATTGTTTGAACATTTTTAACATCTTTACCCTTTAGTTATTTGGACTTTGACGTGTAACACAGGTTTGGTTAACTGGTTTAGTCATTTTGGGTTCAAAAGACATGTATGAACCTAATTTTACCTTAACCTTTTCAAATTTATCATCCAAATTAACATGTGGCATCTTTCCTTTTGATTCGACAATAGACTCCTGTTTAGTGATAGAGTTCATCGATTTACCCATGGAATCAGGATCACTAACCAAGGAGTGGACACCACATGATCATTTGCTGGTTGTTTTTACAGGTTTACATTTTGTATTTCAAAGTATCTCATGTTTGGTGGAACTACTTTGTAACCCAACCCTTCCATTATTTCGTTCTTTCACTAAGTGTTAACTATATGAGAAGAACTAGTCCACTATGCAGTTTTTGTTTTAAAGACGTTAACTTCGACTTCTAAAACTGGTTTTTCTTTCTTTGTTTCTTCTAAATAATTTAAATAAAATTTATATCATTTGCTTGATTGAAAGCAACAACCTCAGTTTCCCTTAGTTGTTTACCCAAAAGTTCTATTTTTTCTTTGTAAATGCACTCATTTTGTTTAAAATATGATTAGATTTAGTGCACAATTGTAAATCATTTACTAAGTTATCATTATGGTCTAATAACCTAGCAAACTTCAATCATGCTTTCCCTAATTTCTCACATTCATCACAAGCATGTTTTTCAACAGTTGGTCTTTAGTACTTACCTATGAGGAATCAGTTGAATCAGCCATCAATGTTGAGTTAGACTCTTCGGATGCTGGAGATTCTAAACTTGTTGCTCTAAGCTCTTCCTCAACCAAGTGATGTACCATGTTCACAGCTTCTTAGTATCTGACATTACTTGCTCAACTTTCATGTCACCTTCACTCGCAGAACCATTATTTAGTCCCTCAACACAGCAATGTTTGATGCACCGGAGACGTAAAGCGAAAGGTCCAGTCTTGCCCATCATCACCTTGAGCGGTCAAGGCCTTTCTCTCTTTACTTGAAGTGGTAGCTCCACCCATGGGTTTGTCTTGATGGTTGAAGGTGGAAATGGATTTCCAATTCTTGTTTTCTCGGGCTTTACACATTCACGTTTAAAATGCCTCTTTTCACCACAATTAAAGCAAGTGACTTTGATTTTGTCAAAACCAAAGGTCGTGTCTTTAGTGGCTTACTAAATTATATCCTGTCTTCTTAACGAACTTTTGGCTTGTCTAACTGCACTTGCAAGAGCCCACATGATATCCATCCTTTCCAACTCGTTCTTGTCAACCTGCTAGTAGTCTTCATCTGCAAGATGACATTTTCCGATCTTCCCATCAACTAGACCATCATACTATTGTACCACTGCTGTTAGAAGATCCATATGCTCCTTTGCAACCTCCATTGTTATATTACCAAGATTCTCGGTCTTCAACTTCATAGTATTGGCTTTAGGAACTATGTATTGAGTCTATGATGACCCAGATGTTTCTGGTCCTGAAGTAGTGGATTGTGAGGGAGCCGCGGAACTGGACACAATTGTTGTTTGTAGTGGTGCTCCTGAATTGGTTGGAGTGGGAAATGAGTTATAAAGTGAAGATTCTGATCGTAGGATCCTTTCTGTGACTTGTATTTCATTCTTAGTTCTTCCTCTCTTAACTTCATTATGAAATCATTTATATCCAACTATGAAAGAATATCATTCTGTCTCAGATTAGACATAAATGAATCCCATTTATCTTGCAAACCGTCTGCAAAACTTGACACTTTATCTTCCATAGGCGTTGTTACACCATGAGTGTGCAACTCACTCATCAGATGGTAGAACCTGTCAATAATGTCATCCAAGCTCTCCTTCCCTATCAAAGAGAAGTTATCAAACTCCTTTTAAGAGCCTTAGCCTTCAGAGCCTTTAACATTGCATTCCCATCTCTTTTCCAATGCTTCCCATAATTTTTCGCCAACTTGTTCTTATAGAACTGATGAAAGATGTCTTTCGGTATCGACTGAGTCAACATGGCATACACTTTCTTTTCTGCATTGTACTTAACCTTCTGACTGTCGTTCATTCCTCCCAGAGTTAGCTTAACACCATCATCACCGACTGGCATAGTGTAACCAGTTTTAATGGATGCCTAAAGATTAGGATTTACTCCATTTAGATAGATCTCAAACATCTGTTTCCATTGTGGATAATCATCTAACATTATAAGCTTTGGTGGTTTATTATGATTCTCAATTTCATTTTCCAGATGCAGAAGGTTCTGGATGCGAGAGTCCCTTCCGGCAGCAAAGGCAGTGAATTGATCTTCCATTTCTATAAACTTTGAACTTTAGAACAAACTGTTTACTTGTGCGAATTGACAAATGCGGATGGACAAATGCGGATGGACAAATGCGGATGAGTCAATCGTGCGGATGGACAAATGCGGATGACCAATGCGGATGACTCAGTCGTGCGAATGGACAATGCGGATGACTCAGTCGTGCGAATGGACAATGCGGATGACTCAGTCGTGCGAATGGACAATGCGGATGACTCAAACGTGCGAATGGACTATGCGGATGACTCAATTGTGCGAATGGACAATACGGATGACTTAATGGACTGAAGGCTGCTGTGTTTGAAAATTTTCAATTTTGACACTTTGACACGAATTTTGATTTACCCAGAGACGCTAATCTGCCGTATAACCAAAAACTTCAAACTTAATGCCTATAAACGTCAGAAAGCACCAGTGGACTCAAAAATATGACTATTTTTAGTTAAAACATGAGTTTTGACACAATTCTAATTGAATTAAACGCAAAATCAAGAGCCAAAGCTCTTATACCACATGTCAGGACCGTGTACGTACGGAATACCAACAGATTCCGCGTTTATACCGAATCAAATAGTGCGGAATCTTATTTGATTGGCTATCCAATCAGTGAGAACAATTACCGGATCGATATAATATTGAAACTAAATGCTATGAACGATAGAGATCGATCAAGGAGTGATCTATGAAGTTTGACAGGCTTCCTTTGACGTTTAAGATGGCTAGGGTTCATGTATTATGAAGTATCCTCTTAATTGTTTCTCTCCCTGTTTTTTGAATTGCTTAGTTTATCCACGAATTAAGTGGTATTTATAGGTTATGGGTTTCCAATCGTACAACTAAACCATAAGCATGGTTTAGTCGTGTGACAGAATCATGGGTTGATCCATACGCATGACTGAAGGTTTAGTCGTGCGACTGAGTCGATCTTATGTCTCAATCATGCGACTGATCCAGTCTCCTGGTTCAGTCGTGCGACTGAGTCGATCTTATGTCTCAATCATGCGACTGATCAAGTCTCCTGGTTCAGTTGTGCGACTGGTCCATGAGCATGATGTATTCATGCGTATGGTCCATAAGCATGGTCATTCGTATGAAGACTCATACGACTAACTTGAACACATTTCTTAATCATTATTGACTAAGAACCATGCACAACAACCTCAAACCTATATAGTAAGTTCATTATACTTTAACACACAATAATATTATGAAATATTAAACATTATAAACATCAACCACATATTATATTTCATTTAACCCATTCATTACATATGTGTAAGACATGAAAGACATTTACATTAAGCTCATAAACTAGGTACACATGCATCTACACAAGACAAGATGGGTCTTCCCGATGCAATAAGCTCTACTTGTGTTTGAGTAGGTAGCAGCCTCTTCTTACACATTCTGAGGATGCTCTGACTCATCCGGAGGTCTAGAAGTGGATGCCTTTGATTTCTTCTTTTATATAGATTTAGAACCATCCTTTTCTTCCTCTTTAACTAATTAGACTGGCCTTCAGTATTAGGTTGTTTTGTTTTGTCTTTCTTAATTAGGTCCTCCTCCCTTACGGGTTCAGAAGGAAAGGGAGTTGGACCATGCTGTGGATCAAAAGATAAAACTTGTAATGGTCTAGCATGAGGTCCAGGTTGTGTTGTCTCAAATGGTTCAACCTTAACCTCAGCTTCAGGTGGAGCCTGACTTGTTAGGAAGTGTAAGTCAACAAGCTCTTTTTTTAATATTTTACTTGATCACTCTAATGTGCTCATCCATAGTGGATAGAGATATTGGACCAAGTATCCTTCCGGAGAATCCATACAGCTTCAAGAAGCTCATCATCCTTTGCCTGTTAATAGACTTCTTTTGACTTTTTTGGATGATGGCCCTTCACTTTGCTGCTTCTTCCCTCATCTTCCTCTTAGCAGCCTTTTATTCTTTGAGAAGTTGTAGCTCAAGCTACTTAAGGTACTCAAATTCTATGTACTCATATGATTAGGGAAGAAGTACAACTGCCTGGTAGAGCTCTATCGCACTTAGGTAATTAATCATGTTTTATCTGTCAGCTTCCTTGTCTACCTGAGGTTGTTCAGTTGTCACAGCCTCTTTCTCAGGACTTTCTTGAACGGTAGGAGCATGTTTGTACAACCTTTTCTGCCTTCTGTATTCCTTGATCTTCTGTAGAAACTCGGCATCCTCTGCCTCCTTCGTCTCTTTAGACATCTCTTTGTCTACTAGTTCATTCAATTCTTCTAAGGCTAGAGAGATGATCTTATCAATGTCATAGTTTCTAGTCCCCAAGTAGTGTATCATGGTTGCTCTCAAATCATCATTTTGATTGTTTGGTCTATGAGCAACCTGATAGCAGCTTTCATGAAACATGAGAACCCACTAGAACTTTCTCCCTTTGGTTTCCTCTTCCTCTCTCTCTCTCTCTCCTCCTCCTTAATCCCCTAAGAATTAATATCCTTTTCGCTTTGTCACCCACAGACCTTTATGACCCAAGGTGGAGAGAGCTTTGGTTTTCATTGTCTAATGTAGCAGTCAGACTCTGGCTAGAGAGAGGCTGTGAGACACCTTCACCAGTAGGTGTTTCATTGAGTGAATGGGATGCTGAAGTTGTTGGTTTTGTGATAGTGCTCACAGGTTATATCATTGGGGCTTCAGTTATGGTTTCCCCTTTGAAGATAATTTTTAGGGTCCACTTCAACTCCAGTTGACCAATGATATTGCCTGCTCATATTTTTCTTCTTGCTTTAAACACTTCAATATCCTGTCTTGTATCCTTACAACCATTCTTTTAGCTTGCCTATGTTGAGTTGGATTGACAAGTGGCATGTTGACAAGATCAAGACCTTTATAGTAGTTCAAGCTCTAAAAGTTGAAGATCTCTTGTTTCCCTTAAAGTCTATAAAGTATGAGGGCTCTTCTCTCAACATCATACCTCCACCCTAGTATGTAATTTGAAGATCCTTAGGGTGGGGATGACATTGCCCTTGGAATACCCTCCTCAAACAAACTATGAATGAGAGAGTGCACATCGATGTGGAATCGAGGAGGTTGCTGAGTATGGACAATTACAAGTAAGGGTGGTGAATCCTCAATGTCCATACTTTGTGAAGAACTCCCAGGTTCTGTGATTGTAACGACTTTCTCCCCCTTTTTCATAGGATCACCATCTTGCATAGGTGAGCTAGGAGTTAGGTATATAACATCCACAAGTTCTTGTGTTCCTGGATGAGCTCTTCTTAAAGGTCTCCTGGCTAGTTGCTCATTGAGATAAGAAATCTCAAATTTCTAATCATTAACCTTATTTTGGAAGGTAGTCACCTGGGATTTTAAGTGACTAACCTTAGAGACTAAGTAAATGTATGTTTTTGATAGTCTTGCACCTTTAGTCTTATGTTTTTCTCATCTTCATCAGTAGAATCATTGGGAGGTAAGAGAATAGGACCAAAGTCTTCTTTGTCATTATCAGCATAGTGTTCTTGGCTGCTGGATTTCATTTACTCAAAGCCAACTTCAGGTGAAGTGTCAATGAGCTGTGTTGCCATGGTTGAGGTATTAAAAATGTAATCACTTGAAAAATTAAGAGACTTTTCCATATGGATCACTTGAAAATGTTTAGCAAGATCTACCTTTGTAATGGGTGAATGATGTGGCTAGACAGGGGAGAGACAGGAGTACTCATTTCTTTTTGAGTGTGGGAAGAGTAGAGAGAATCATGATACTCACTAAACCCCAAGTCTTCATCATTACATAATTAAAGGTTAGGAATTGTTTGGATGAGAACAAGAGAATGAGGATGGTAACTTTCCCCTAAAGGTTTATCACTAGAGTTTTGAGATTCGGAGTGAACGATTAAGGCTATTGGGCTTGTGAGCTTATCAGGTTGAGCATGAGAAACCTTAGCACTGATCATTTATGAGATGGGAGTGATTTGCTCTTTAGGAGAAGTGGGAGCTCTAGTGTTTGCTTCTTCCTATATAGGTGATAATATGGGGGCATGCACATGCTTAGTACCTTGAGCAAGGGTTTGCTTGGATTTTCTTTGGTAGGTGTGGATGATTGGTGGCGGTTTTGGTGGTTGAGAATTAGGTGTGAATTCAACACTAGCTTGAGACAATGGTTGTTTTTACCCTAGAGAAGCGAACGGTTGGCTTCTTCATTGTCTTGAAAATGTCAGGTTTCATCAGTCTTAATTTAAGAATATTGTCTGTTCCCCTCAACTATGAGCCCAGATCACAGTTGAGAATGTGTTGAACATATCTAGGGAACATGTAATATTCTAAGTAGTCTAAGTTTGCAAGCAAGATAACATACCTCAATTATGAGTACCTAAACTTGACCCCTGAACCATCTCATGAACAACGAATGAGAGATCCTCAGGAATCTGGTCCTATCCTCCATGCTTGTTGGAAATGATGTGGATAACCACATGTAGTAGGTACTTCCCCTGAGATGGTAGCTTCCCTTTCCTGAAGGTCTTTATAGAGAAATCTCCTCATAGCCCATCTGCTTAAAGGAATGGTTAAGAGTAGCTTTGGGAAAGGAAAATTCACCGTCTACATCATCCAGCTATAGATGTGTGCTTATGATGGCTGGAGTGAAAAATACTATTCTCCCTTACACTATGGCAGACAGTGCCTTTTCCTAATCCATAATCACCGCTTGGCAGGTCTTCCAAAACTCCAAAAGTTGATCCTCATAGAGTGGAGGATCAATAGTAAGGGAGGTGAAGTAGTTTGACAAAGAAATAAAACCACAAACCTATGAGAAATTTTTGATCTATCTTAGAGTCCAAAGGGTAACCTGATTGTGCTGCATGTAGAGTTGCATGGAGAAATCAGAGTTGTTTCCATGGTTAAGGTTGGCCATTTGAGAAAGCTTAACGGTGAAGGAAGATAAGAACAAGGTCGGTTTTCGGTTAATTTAGGTTTAGAAATGTTTTAGATGAAGAAGAGAGTGAAAAAAGGGGGACCATTGCGTATTTGTATGAAATGAATTTGAGGCAAAGTTAATAAAAGAGGATAAACTTAAATCTAGATGTCGTCCCACCTCTGAAAAAGTGCCCAAAGAGGTTGTTATCTTGGAAGTCAAAAATCTTCCGAAGGTATTTTCTCTTCTGAAGTTTTGATAAAAAGCTTCTGAAGTTAAATTTACTTCGGAAGATATTTCAAATATTATTGAAAATTTTGCTTCAGAAAATATTTAGACTTGGTGATTTTTTATTCTAAGGAGAATAAAAACTTCCGAGACTTAATTTTTTTCTGAAAAAAATGTTCCTGAAAAACACATAAGTACTTATAAATTCATTTAAGCTTCTAAAGATATTTTGAAAAATTCTCCCGAAGACAAATTGACATAAGTAGTAATACGTTGGACAGACCCTGATGTTGTGTCAGGTACGTTTCTAGTAAACCAAACTTTTGCTTCTGTGTTATTTGATTCTGGTTCTAGTAAGAGTTTCATTTCAGCCACCTTCTATGCTAATTTTCTTCTTAAAATTAGAAATGTAGATGAGACCTTTGATGTAAAAACTACCATTGGTAAGTCTACCAGAATTTTTAAGCTGATAGAAGGTCATGATATAGAATTAGAAGGTCATGATATAGAATTAGAAGGTCATGATATAGAATTAGAAGGTCATGATATAGAATTAGAAGGTCATAAGTTTCTTGCTAGACTGTTTCTGATGACCTTAGGCCATGGCGGTAGTGGTGGCGAGAAAGTGCATGAGGTGTGGATGTAGTGCCTACCTGGGTTACATGAAGAATGTAGATATGCCAACACCATAACTTTCTGATGTGCCAGTTATGTGTGACTTTCCCGGTGTATTCCAAAAAGACTTACCAGGTGTGCCACCGGACCGCGAGATTGAGTTTCAGATTCACTTGATACCTGGTGTTCAACTTGTTGCTAAGGCGTCGTATCGTTTAGCCCCTTCTGAGATGAAGGAATTGATAGAGCAACTGCAAGAGTTGCTTGATAAGGGGTTCATTAGACCGAGTATCTCTCCTTAGGGTGCTCCGGTCTTATTTTTCAAGAAGAAAGACTGTAGTATCAGAATGTGCATCGACTACCAGGAGTTGAACAAGTTGACTGTGAAGAACCGATATCCACTACCCAGACTTGACAACTTATTTGATCAGCTCCAAGGTGCTAGTTGGTTTTTGAGAATAGATCTTTGATCTGGTTACCATTAATTGAAGGTAAAGGAGAAAGATATTCCTGAAACAGCTTTTAACATGGGTTATGGACACTACGAGTTTCTCATTATGTCTTTTGGTTTAACCAACACGCGAGCTACTTTTATGGATTTGATGAATTGAGTGTGTGGGCTGATGTTGGAGAAATTAATGACTGTGTTTATTGATGATATCTTGATTTATTCGAAGAGCGAGGAGGAGCATGTCGGTCATATTCGGGAGGTGTTGGAGATGCTAAGAAAGGAGAAGTTGCATGCCAAGTTCTCCATGTTCACGTTCTGGTTGCGCGAAGTTTAGGTTCTAGGTCACATGTTGAATCCCGAGGGGATTATGATGGACCCGGAAAAAGTAGAAACGGTGATGTAATGGAAGTCTCCAAAGACGCCATCCGAGATTCGTAGTTTCTTAGGATTGGCGGGATATTATAGACGATTCATCCAAGACTTCTCGAAGATAGCTTCTTCCTTGACCAAGTTGACCTGTAAGGATGTGAATTTTGTATGGGCTCAAGAAAAAGAGAAGGCTTTTGAAGAGTTAAAAGCAAGGTTGACTCAAGATCCTGTCTTGTCATTACCCGAAGGAAGGAAGGATTTGGTGGTTTATTCAGATACTTCTTATCCGAGGTTGGTTGCATGTGTATATGGTGAGGAAAGGTTATAGCTTACGCATCCTGAAAATTAAAGGTTCATGACGTAAATTATCCTACTCATGACTTGGAGCTAGAAGATGTGGTATTCACATTAAAGATTTAGAGGCACTACCTGTATGGGACGAAGTACACTATCTTCACTGACCATAAAACCTTGAAGTATTTCATCGAGCAGAAAGATTTGAATATGAGGTAGAGGCGATGGCTGGAACTCATAAAGGATTATGATTGCGAAATCCATTACCATCCAGGCAAGGCCAACGTAGTAGCAGATACGTTTAGCTGAAAAGAGAGACCTGAGCCAATCAGGTGAAGTCCTATCAATTAGTTATGACCTTAGGCATGATGAAGTAGGTCAAGGAGTTAAAAGACAAGGCGTTGAAAGAAGATCGCCTTAACGCTGAAAGGATGAGAGGTATAGTTGTGTAGTTGGGTGAAAAGAGTCTCGGTTTTAGAACCCGATTCGGGCGAATGTGCATTCCTCGTTATGAGGATTTACATGGAAAGATCATGGTAGAAACTCATAAGACTCGATACTCCATTCATCCCGGTGCTACCAAGATGTATCAGGATATGAAGAAAGGTTATTGGTGGTCCGGCATGAAGCACGAGGTAGCAAAGTATGTGAGCAAGTGCCTTGCTTGCAGGTGAAGGCTGAGCAACAAAAGCCATACGAGAATATCCAACCTTTGGATATACACGAGTGGAAGTAGGAGCATATCACCATGGATTTTATTGCAAAGCTACCGCGTACCACAAGAAGGTACAATGTCATATGGGTTATAGTTGATCGTCTGACAAAGAGTGCTCATATTTTATCGATCCGTGAGACGTTTTCATATGAGAGATTAGCGGATCTGTTTATCAAAGAGATTGTAGCTCGTAATTGTGTACCAGTGCCGATTATGTCTGATCGTGACACCTTGTTTACATCTATGTTTTGGAGGAGACTTCATGATGCAATAGGGACGAGGTTACACATCAGCATGACCTATCATCCATAAACGGATGGTAAGTCAGAAAGAAACATTCAGACGCTAGAATAGATGCTTCGGGCATGCATCATTGATTTTGTAGGAAGTTGGGATGACCACTTACCGTTAGCTGAATCTTCATACAACAACAATTATAATGCCAACATTGGTATGTCCTTATGAGAAGCTATATGGTAGGAGATGTAGAACACCCATTTGTTGGGATGGTATTAGTCAGAAGGAGTTGGGAAGTATCAAAGTGATCGAGGCTATGACTGAGATTCTAGAGAAGATCAAAGCCTTTATGAAGACAACCAAAGATAGGCAAAATTCGTATGCGGATAAAAGATGTAAACCAATTGAGTTCAGGGAAGGTGATAAGTTTATGTTGAAGGTCTCACCTTCGAAGGGTATTATTTGGTCCAGTAAGCAGGGCAAGTTGAGCCCAAGATATTAGGGCCTTTTCAAATCATAGCTCGAGTAGGAAGGTGCTTACAGATCGGAGTTTCCCAATGAGTTAAGTGGAATTCATCCAACATTCCATGTATCTCATCTAAGAAAGTGCTTAGCTAATGAATATATGATTGTACCACCGGAGGACTTTGAAGTAGATGAGCAACTCAATTATAAGCAGCAACCAGTGGCGATCATTGACCGAAAGGAGAAGAGATTACGAAATAAAGTAGTTCCCATGGTGTGAGTATAGTGTAAACACAAAAGGGATTCGAGTCTACGTCGGAGACTAAAGAAGAGATAAGAAAACATTACCCACATTTGTTTGAGGAATAACAGGTTTCGGGGATGAAACCTATATAAGGGGTGGACTTGTAATACCCGAAAAATATAAAACAAAAGGAATGAAGAATAAAGGTTCACAAAAGGAGAAAATACACACTTGAGGGATTAATATTGTATAAGGGCCAACAATTTATATTATGTTGTACAAAAAGTAAGCATGGCCGCCAACTTCTTGCACATCACCTTTTTCAACCGGATTTATAGAGACAAAGAAGAGTGAACTCTCGGGTTTTGAAGGAAGAAGCAGAATTCGGTTTGAGGTTAGTTTTAGTGTTTTTAAGTTGTTCTTGGCTGATTCTATCCTCGGGTTATGCTATTGTGAGTTTGTATGTGTTCGGTTATGTGTTTTAGTGGGTTTTTAGGTGTTTTAACTCATAGTGTTTTCGGGTTTAAAGAAGTCTATTTGAAAGATTTCCAAAAGTGAGTTCTAGAACCCCACTTTTACATGTTTTAACTGATTTTGGGGATGGAAATATATGTTTAAACGTTTTTATGATGTTAGGGTATGTCTACCCATATGTATGTGTGTGTGTGAAATGTGGGTGGGTGTATGTTGGGATGATTTATGGCTATGATTATGTTATGAGCATGTTTATGCTGTTTAGCATGTTAGAATTAGCCTGAACAAGTTCGGATATGATTTTGAGTATTGAATTATGGTGTTAGTTATAAGTTAGTTGCCATGCGCCTAAGTCTCGTGTGCCTAATACCCATGCACCCAAATAGTACCCATACGCCTGTAAGGTCCCATTCCCGGGACCCTCACAGTTGGTTAATCATAGCGTAAAATCATTTTTAATAATCAAAACATTGCAGAATGAAATAGACATTCATTTGAAACTTGGAAATCATATTCTACTCATACATTTGTCTTTAGAATAAAAACATAGTGCATTGTCTAAAATTACAATAAAGATTTCATAAACAGGAATGTCATCCATTATTCTCAAGTAGCTCCCTGGTGCTATCCTCAGCATCAACATTTACCTGCAAACTATTATGCATAAAAATCAGCTTTGCTGAGTAAGTTCTAGTTTTAGTTACTATATGGAAATATAAACTTTATCCATCATATAATGACCATTCATACATCATAATACATAACATTTGTGTCTTAATAAACATGTTCATTATCTTTCACTTCATCATAAATAGAATGCACATAGCAAGATCTTCATGTTTGATCGACAACGAATGTCGATCCCTGTCAATAGACATCATCATGGTAGCTAACCCCAACAGTTGATCCACACTGCAAGACACATAGCCCGCTCATGAATACGGATCAACATCATACATCAAACTCACGTAAGTGAAGTCTATCATAGTGCTTTCAAGACTTTTCATCATCAAACGGGCCCGGGGGTAACATTCATATATTTCACTTTTCATTAATATCATCTTTCACTGGAGTATATAATACTTTAAAGATAGGCAACACAACATACCAAGTATTAGTCAATATAAAACATAACCGATCCTCCGCAGGACAGCGATGGTTCGAGGCAGCAGCCCCTGACAGCGGGGTCCTAGGGGCGACAACCCCTAATGGGGTCCAAGGGGCAACGCCCCTGGATGGAAAAACTCATTTCCTTACAAAAATATTATAGAGAAACTAATTTATATAACCTCGTTTATATTTAAACATTTATATAATATATTTCCTTATCGAAAAATCGATCTTCCTGTTAAAACCTCATAAAATCTTGGTCATTTAAAAACGTATATTTAGTATGCACCGTGAGTAACTTCTAAACTAAGCTTTCTAGGCTAGGATCACACTACACAACCTACAGATAATTTAACACTTAAAGGGGGTTAATTTCTGCCTAATTTCGCTGCCAGATAAGCAGTTTCGCTGACAGATAAGCAGTTTCGCTGACAGTTTCACTACTATTTTCGCATGCCAGTTTTGTCCAACTTTCGTTGGAATTCCATGTCTGCGAAATTACCTACGAAACTATAGTTTCATAGAAAACTCACAGTTTTGCAGCTTGAATATGCAATTTCACTGGATGCACAGACAGTTTCGCTGATCGTATAAAAATTACGAACCAGTCCATTTTTAACCCAAAATCGCAACTTTTTACGTCCAATCTCTTAGTTTATCAACCATGAGGATTTATCTAAGCTTTATACATGTTTTCATACGTAAAAATGTGACCTTTATACGATTCTTTGCAACTTTTCAAAACCCAAAACCCTAGAATCCGGGTTTGATCTACAAAAGGGTTTAGAGGCTGATTCTTACTTGGATTTGTTGCTCCTTTCTTATGGTTTGATGTTCCAACACATAGATCATCAATCTTTTAACCTTTGATGCTCCAAATCTTGAGTTTTCTTCATTTTCTCTCTCTACGAATTTAGGTGGCTAGGGTTATGTGAAGTCGGCTGGATCGGTAAACATCCGAGCATGTTCTTGACGGAAGGATAAACAACCAAAACAAAGTCAAATCAACAACATGAACTATCAAATATTGGTTTTATTGATAAAACCTAACGATTACAAGCTCGTTACAACATAAGCATCAAGACTCTTGGCAAGGGGAAGATCGAGCATGATCTCCCCTCTCATCCGGCAGCCCTAGGCTCTAGGCAGACTTCCTCTCAGATCCCTTAATCTCTCTACACATTGAAACTAGTATATATAGGCCTCAGCCCATATTAGATATGACTGGGCCCATTCGTGTGATTGGACCATGCGTATGTTTCAATCGTACGACTAGACCATGCGTATGTTCAATCGTACGACTGGACCATACTAATGGTTCATCTTACGAATGTCCCAATCACATCTCTCAGTCGCACAACTAGCCCATTAGCAAGGCTCAGTCATACGACTGAGTCTTATTAGCATATGCTCCTACAAATGACTCAATTTCATGTGTTTACAATATATCAGGTGTATTACATTAAGCCTAGACTATTCGTCAAGCGACAGACACACTATATATGACTATATATGCTCCAATAGGTTAAAATGTGGAAGATGACGGTTGGATAAGTGGCTTAAGGGCTGATTATGGGCCTTTAATCCCTTAGGCTTCTACCTAATAAGGCTAATTTAGCCCATGGCGATTTCTTTTCTTTATTAAATACCCTTAATTAAGCCCATTATCCTTGATGACTCGTTTCGACTTTTCGGGGTGTTACAGCGCCTGGAAGGTGCCAAACTGCCTAAGTATCCCAAACACTACAAACCTCATATGCCCTAATTATGCCCAGATGCCCATGCACCTAAGTCAGGCTCATGCGCTTGCATTGTGCCCATGCGCCTAGAATATTGCCCAAATTGACTAAGTGTAGGCCATGCGCTCATATAGTGCTTATGTGCCTAAATTTTTTGGCATGCACCTAGTGTTCCCATGCGCCTGAGGGTTCATGCGCCTACATAGTGCCCAGGCACCTAAAACTTAGAATTATTTCTGAAATTCAGGGGAAACATGAAGTTTTAGGTTATGACTTGGGATGTCCCCGGGGGTGATATGTGATGACTATATGATGTTGTATGATGTTGTGTGATGAATGTGACTGATAGGTTCAAATGGATCAATCTATGTTAATGATATAATGCAATTGATAATTATCAGCAAAGTAATCAAACAATGCAAATATAAGAAAAATTCATAGAAAGTTTCATTGATATTATCAAATGATTAAAAAGTATAATATGAGAGAGTTCTAAACGTCTGCCTACACAAAATACATATAATCCTATATATACTAATCAAAGAAACAAAAGGAACGCATATTTACAAATAAGTCCCTACACTATGATAAAAACAAAAACTAAATACTAAATGCAAATCTTCTATGGCTTTAACAGTGATGTATGGTTATGCTATGTTTTCTTTATGTTCCTTATTATGTATATTTCCGTGGCTTTGTGTAGTATGTTATTATCAATGAACGTTAAGTATTATGTAATGAAAGTGAAAATTAATGATGATGAAAAGTGGAACATAAGGAAGAATGAACGAAAGTAAGAATGAATGTATGATAAGTCTTGCAAGCAATGTCAGGAGGTTCACATCCAATGATGGGTTTTATGTCACCTGTGTGCAGGTTAGCTACCGTGGAAGGATGCACACTGGGGTCTAATCCTTGTGATTGACCACATGAATGCGACCCTTGTCGCTTTCCCAGTTACTAGAGTCAACTTCATGCACAATGTTCGGGGTCTATTTATAGACCTCAGGCCCAGTAACCAGCTTCGTGCATAATATTCATGGTATAGCACATGGCATTGGACCAAACAAAAAATGAAAGATAATGATGAATGTATGAAATGTAAGGTAAGGAAGCTAATAAATGTTAACAAATGAGGATGAAAGATAATAATAATAAGATTATCTATTTACACGTATGATGCATGATCGCATATGAAAGTAAAAAATGGTTTTAAACGAAAGTAAAATTATTTATTTATAGACTAGAACTCACTTAGCAATCCTGACTTCTTATGTAATTTCCAGTTGGTAGGTGAGGGTTGCTAAGAATGATACAAGGGCAGTTACTTAGCTTGTTTTGGATGGCATCCATTTTGTATCACGATGATGTTTATTCTTTGTAATGCCAAATGATATTTTGTAACTTAACAGTGATGTATTATTTTGCAAAAGCGATTATTAATATATGAAATGGTTTTATTTAATTGTTTACGCTGCATTATTTGAGTAATTGTAAATGTATGTTTATATCTTATGTGCAATGATTGTCCAACAATAAGTGTCCCGGGAATGGGGCCTTACATATCTAATATCTTTGACTCTATCTAGGTCAAGAAACAAGAGTGGAGACAAACATTTGCATCATGGGTTCGTCATCTTGTCCTTCCTATGTTAGCATTTACAATAATGTTTGTGGTGGGGTGAGACTTGTGGATCCTGAGTTGAGGGATCACAGCATGTGCTTAAGAGATCTAAGTTAAAGAGATTTGGATCAGCCATTAAAGTATCGCCCACCATATCAGCAAACTCATCACAGAGATTTGATCCAATGAGTGTGTGACATCATTAATAGTGCCTTCCATAGAGTGGTTTTCAGCATCAACAAATTCTTGATCGCTATCACCACCACCATTGCCTTCCATATTTAAAGCTAGTTCATTTGAGTGTGATGACTCTAAGCTAGAATTTGTAGGCACCTCAGATGTATCACCTGAAGTTGACATGGCTGTGCTAATAAGAACTTCATCCACAAGGTTAGTTACAACTAGAGCTGAACTTGTATGACCATATGGTCTTCTTAGCTCAAATCTTGGATCAGAATCACCTTCTGATAAGATATCTGTGGACCCTGAAACATGCTCATAAGATTTGTTAAAATAGTTGGTAACTAAATCAAGATCAAATAGCCAATCTGGTCCAGAACCTTTCACACTAGGAGTGTGCTCATTGAACGTCACATTGGCTGACTCCTCGACTACTCTAGTTCTGAGATTATATACTCTATAAGCCTTAGCTTGAGAAGAGTATCCAATAAAGTGTCCATCATCTGATTTCTCATCATAATTTGACTATTTGATATTTGGTATTCAAGATGGTTCAAGGACATCCAAATGACCTAAGAAAACTAATGAAAAGGTTTTATTTTGTGCCAAAGTTCACAAGAGTCTTACTATGAGTCTTGACTACTAAACTCTATTTTGTACATAGCAAGCAATGTGTTGACTGCCTCTCCCTAGAAGGTGATGCGCAGTATAGAATAAGAAAACATAGATCTTGCAGCTTCAATTAGTGTCATGTTTCTCCTCTCAACAACAGCATTTTGCTAAGGAGTCCTAGGAGCACTATATTGTCTTGAAATACCCTTTTCATCACAAAATGTATCAAGGATTTGGTTCTTAAATTCAATCCGTTGATCATATCTTATGATCTTGACCTTGTGATCACATAGATTCTCCATTCTTTAAGATGAACTCTTCAAGATCTCAAGAGTCTCATCCTTAGTTCTAAGAAAGAATACCTAAGTGAATCTTGTAAAGTCATCAGTGATCACTAAACAATATAAGGTCTTTTCTAGACTCATTACACTTGTGGGCCAAAGGAATCCATAGTAATAAGTGTCTTAGGATCAGTGATCTACGTTTGATTGATTAGAGAGTATAGCAGCGGAATTCTAACAATGAATTAGCCAATTCACAAGAACGAAAAGATATTCAATAAGAACAAAACGGTTATAGATAGAGAGAATTCTGCAAATATATTTCATTCAATATTGCTTTCGTGGTAACGGAATGTCACGCTTACAATTAGGTCGACACCTCTTATATAAGAGATGTGACATCTGCTGATGTCACTTGATAGTGACATCTACAGAATTATTCCAACTGAAACACAACTACTGAAGATGTCAAAACAGCTGACATCTTCTTACAAAAATACTAAGTGTTATCAGTTACTATAACTACTGAAAAACATAAAACTACTGATACTACAACGACTGAAGAACAAGCTCTTCAGTCGTTTTACAAAACTACTAAAGTAAAAACATAAAACTACTGATATCACAACTATGAAGAAGTGCTCTTCAGCTGTTGTGAAAAACTACTGAACTTCAGTACTTGGTCTTCAGACTTGAACTTCAGACGTTTCATCAGCTGATGACTTCAGTAGATATCATCAGCTGATGTCTTCAGTCTTTGTCTTCAGACTTTGTACACCAGTTGTTGATCTTCGTCACTTGTAGACTCTTCAGCTGTTGTACTTCAGTACTTTGGTCTTCAGCTTCAACACTTGTGTTCTTCAGTTGTTCAGCTTCAGCACTTGTGTTCTTCAGCTGTTCAGCTTTAGCACTTGTGTTCTTCAGCTGTTGAGCTTCAGCACTTTAGTCTTCAGCTGTTGAAGTCTTCAGCACTTGATCTTCAGCTGTTGGAGTTTTCAGCACTTGTTGACTGTTGATGAAGCCTTCAGCAGTTGTTGTGATATCTGTGGGAGTTAGAGGTTTTCTGATCTTCGCTCATTGGTTCTTTTGGTCCAACAAACTCCCCCTAAACCAATGCAGCCAAAACCTCTAATTGATTTATTTTCCCACTTATTGTTAGCAAAATGGTTTGGTCTTTTTCCTTCTTGATCAGTAGAGATGACCCATATAAGCTCTGGCCTGGGAAGAAATCTCAGAGTTCTGTTTGGCAAGGTATGAATAGGAACTTGTTTTGGGGAACTGGACACGAGTTGTTATCCCATTCATGAGATTTACTTCCCCATTATGAGTCTGTATGACTCTCGAACATAGGCCTCAAGGAGAACAACTTGTTCCTCCTTGGAGAGTTCTTCTACTCCTCCTTCAAAGAAGAACTCTGGACCATAGTACTCAGATAAGTACTTCACAGTCCTGCCATTTTTCAACTCCACAGTAGTTACCTCCCTATAGACAAATTCATCAGGATGAGTGCCTTCAAGGAGTAACTGGAGCTCATTCTTCTAATGTCTTCAAGCTTCTTATATAATACCCCTTTTGATCATCTTGTTTTCCAGTAAAGCTTGAGGGTCATTTTTGATTGATGAGCCTTCTTGAATTCATCGATTATTTCCCATGGTGAGACTACAATGGCCAACATGATTGTAGAGTCTATTGTTTTTCTAACTTGGCCATTATCTGTGTGGAATAGATCTTTTGTGGATTCTAGAACTCACCTTGGGGTCTGGCCATACTCTCACTCTCTCCTTCTGATACTGAAATGTGTGTCTGAGAGTGTACAGCCTCTGAGCATGCCTTTTCATGGCATGTATAGATGATGACTGAGGAAATTCCTTGTCAACCATCTTCAGTAGTTGCTCATCGTGCTGCTTCTGCTGTTCTTTATCTTCTATTTTGACTCTAACCGTTTCCCTTTGAGAGTCAGGTGTGATCATGGGTTGACTCCTGGGTTCTGGTAGCCTTAGAACATAGAGAGTGGCAGACTATCATCTTCATCCTCTTCTTCTTCATCTTCTTCTATCCTCAGCACCCTTCTCCTCCTTCTAGGTGCATCACTGGATGATGGTTGGGTTAGTAAAGGAATTGGTTTTGAAGATTGAGGATGTTTGGATTTGGGCTTTGAGATTGGTTGGAGATTTGAGGGGTAGGCTGTTTTTGAGTGGGTGATAGGGAAGGTTGTTCAAGCATTTTGGTTGTGAGTTTGGCCTTGTAAGTCTTGCCATTTCAACCTTTTCCCAGCCCCAGCCTCATCAAGTGCTTCAATGATAATCCCCTTATGAAATTGCTCAGACAAACATTCTGGTGGCTATAGCTAGAATGTTGTCTCTAGTCCATGAACGAATCTCCATCAGTGATCTTCCTAAGTATTTGGCAATGAATCGAATCATGATCTCCAATCTGTCTTTCTCCAGCACATCATATCCAGCCCATCTGGTTTGAATTTCCTCTACTTCCAACTTCCTGATCTCACTGTCTAATGCGGATGTGTCAAAGCCTTGCTTGAAGAGTTGCTCAATAATTTTGTCCATGGATCGGCTGTGTGTGTCATCTGCATCTTTTACCAGCTCTTCCAAGGATTTTTCTTCCATTAGTTTGATCACCAGCACTTTTCTTTCTTTTGTAAGTGATCAGTTGTTGTTGCTTTTCTTTTCCAACTCCTGGGTTTTCTCTTGTGCCTTCTCATCCTCAGTTCTTTTTCTCTTCTTTTCTTTCACTGCAGTACTCTCCCCCTTTTGGATGCATTTGTGGCAGGGGTTTGTACCGCAGAAAGTTTCTTTTGCACAGCATCAACAATGAGTGGTTGTAGACTTGAGGAAATCCTCTCATCATGGCTTTATAAACAACGTCATTGTGATGATGATGAGAAGTATGGGGTGATTGTTAGAATACAGCAACCATCTGCTCTAGGGGGGTTCTGTCCTGGAGAGATAGTGCCAAAAGCAGAGGTTGGAGGCTCGGTGAAGTGAGAGGGTAAAGTGTTTGGGAACCTTCAAATGAAGGTGCCATCTATGGGTTGGTGGGGGCAGATGGACTTACATCCTGAGACTTCTTGGCAAGTAGTTCTTGTAGTCTGCTTACCTCAGCCTCCAGGATGGTGTTGGGGCTAGAACGTCATAGAAAAAGCCCAGGTCATCATCAGCAGAAGCTGAATCACCTGACCTCCTGCTTGTAGCAGGATTTACATGCACTGGGTGTAGACCAGTTTTAGCATGTGCCCCTTTTTCTTGGAACCGGGACTTCCACCTCAGGACTATGTCCTTCATCAGCTGTTGCCTCTAGTGAGGTCTTAGCAATGTTACCACCTCATTCTGATCATGCTGATGCAGAAGAGGTGGCAGCCTCACTAGATATTCTAATCTCCCTATTCACACCAGGAGATAGAATTTGTAAACCCCGGTGTTGTGGGTTGTCAGAAACATGGTGATCCTCTTCCTCAATGTCTGTGGTTTTCCCCTTTGTGGATGGTTGTTGGGGAGGAGTAGGCATGCAACTGAGTCAGCACGTTTGCAATAATTATAGTTGGACTTTGGGGGGCGTTGCATGGGGAGATGGGGTAGAAAGCAGTGTGCACCTGGGGAGGATGGTGCTTTCAATGGCAATCTCTCAAGTGAGGAAGATCCGATTGTGTGGGTACCCCTTGTGTGGTGGCTGCAGGCTCCTTTTCAGAGGAATCCTGAGCGGCTATGGCTGGTAGAGTCTCTGATACTGCTGGGGGTTTTAAGCCAGCAAGTATATCCTGCGTTGGTGGTGCAGGAGCATCTTCAGGGGACTCATCTCCCTGAATAGCTGTTTTGGGGTGTGTTGGTTTGGTTTAGTGGGGACTTTGGTTCTGATGGAGGAAGCTGTGGTGTCCCTATGCTTGGGCTTTAGCATTCGGGCAGCTCTTTGAGTGTAAGGTCTGAGTTGTGCCTGGAGTATACCTCAGCCAAAACAGCTGGTGCAGGGACGCCAAGGCCAACAAGGCCATCAGATTTTATTCATCCAAATAATGGCCATCAGAAACCTGGGATATAATGGCCATCGTTTGCCACAGGTTTCTGAGCCAAGTTCTTTATTTCTAGAAACACAATTTCAGAAAAATTTAGCGGTTGGTGTTCTAGAATAGAATACAATACCCTTTGCCATTGGGATGACATTTGATCCCAAGAAGATGTCTTGGAGGCTAAGCAGACATTTACCATGTGAAAATGACTTTCTCAGCGTCATGGAAATGTTTTCTTTACAACGGTTGTAGCTCGAAGATCACCTTCATACCCATGATTGATCAAGGACATATCTGTTATGCCCTTTGGGTATGCAGTCACAGCGTGGAATCGTGTATGGTGTAATGCCTGACAAATGATGTCGGCTGTAACGACCACTGTTTTTGGTTGATAAGGATTGAACAGAGATCTGACCGGTAGACTCATCAGTATGAACAAAACATTTGACCAGAATTGACTGAGGGATTCAGGGTAGATGGTTAGATTCAAGAGAAAGCTGTGCGAATGGGGAATCCACATTAAGTCAATGGCAGTATCATATTTGTTCCGAAAGCCGACTTTGTAAGGTAAGCACGCAGTTATGTCCGTGGTTTCAGACTCATGGTCGCCATGTTTGAGAGAGAGAAGTTAGAAAATAACGGCTAATGAAACATTAGAGAAGGGACGGTATTTATAGGTTGGGTGAGAAAAGGACTGAAGGGTTTGGTGTTAGTCATCAGTAGTTTTAAACCGACTGTGACATGGTATTACCCTATCAGACGTTGAACAGCTGAAGTCGTGGTTTTAGCATCAACAGTTAGAAAACTACTGAAGACCATGGTTTTGACTTCAGATGATGAAACAACTGAGGACTTGGTGTTGTCATCAGTATTGTGAAACTACTGAAGACAGTGGTTTTGTCATCAGTTGTTG
>CM046445.1:13104806-13147306 GCA_025506515.1 Flaveria trinervia
AAAGTGATGTCTGATTTCTATATGTTTGGTCCTAGAGTGCTGGACTGGATTTTGACAATACACAGAGCTGAAGCACTATCCATTATATGGAGTCTTAGTCTCTGTAATGCCATAATCCAGAAGTTGGTTCTGAAGCCAGAGTACCTGAGAAGTGCAACTTGCAGCACAATGTACTCGGCCTCAGCAGATTATATAGCAACAGATGTTTGTTTCTTACTCTGCCAAGAAATCAAACAGTTGCCTAGGAATTGACAACCACCAGAAGTTGACTTTCTAGTTAACTTGCACCCTGCATAGTCACTATCTGAAAAAACAACTAATTTGCAAGAGTGTCTAGTGGAATACCATAAACCCAGAGATGTGTACTTTGCAAATATCTAAAGATTCTCTTGATGCAATCAAATGAACTCTTTAGGAGTAGCCTGAAATCTAGCACAAACACATGTAGCAAACATAATATCTGGTCTAGAAGCTGTTAAATACATCAAGGACCCAATCATACATCTGTAAAGTGTTTCATCAACAGCTTTACCTTTCTGATCTGCATCCAGTTGTGTGGTGTTGCACATGGGAGTAGAACAGGGCTTACAGTTTTGTAAATCAAACTTATTCAAAAGATCTTTTGTATATTTTGACTGATGAATAAAGGTTCCATCAGCCTTTTGTTTAATTTGCAAGCCTAGAAAGAACTGTAATTCTCCAATTGCACTCATTTCAACCTCTTTTTCATTAATGTTGTAAATCATCACACAACTGGGGATCAGAGGATGCAAAAATGATATCATCAACATAAATCTGAACAAGTAGCTTATGCTGATCCACCTTCTTAATAAACAGTTTTATCAATGGAGCCTCTAGTGAAATTATACTTAAGAAGAAAAGTGGAAAGTGTCTCATACCAGGCTCTAGGAGCTTGTTTCAACCCATAAAGAGCCTTATCAAGTTTATACACCCATTCAGGATGTTTATTATCCTCAAAACCTGGTGGTTGACACACATAAACTTCTTCCTTTATTTTACCATATAAAATGCACTTTTGACATCCATTTGAAAAACTTTAAGATTGTGGAATGCAGCATAGGCTAAAAACAATCTGATTGCCTCTAGTCTGGCTACAGGGGCAAAGGTGTCATCATAGTCAATACCTTCTTCTTGTGACCCCTGTACAACCAGTCTAGCCTTGTTCTTAACAATAACCCATTTTCATCAGTTTTATTCCTAAACACCCATTTAGTGCCTATTGCACACTTACCTGGGGGAAGAGGAACCAGTTCCACACTTGTTGTTTCTTGAACTGAAGTAGCTCAAGCTGCATGGCTTCAACCCATCCATTGTCTCTCAAAGCAACATGGTAGATCTTGGCTCTAGCTGACTGATGAAGAGAGCATAGAAGCAAAGTTAGACAATTGACTTCTTGTTGAAACACCAGCATTGATATCACCAATAATCTGAGACATTGGGTGATTCTTCAATTCTTGATAAACAATGAGATCTGTGCAAGTGTTTGTAGGACCTTCAGCAGCAGCAGATGTTGATGCAGACTCTTGAAACCAAGAATTAGATGATAACTCAAAAGAGTAGAAGAATCAGAGATCTCATCAGCATTTGTGTGGATGGAACTGCTGAAGCTACAGGAACATCAAATTTAGCAGACACAGGCAGTTGGTCACTAAACTTGAATAGGTGAGTATTGATTATCATCATCATCATCAATACCACCAGGTGGAAGACATGCTGCAGAAGATGATTTATCCACAGGATCTGCAACAGCTGGAGGTTGATAAAGAACATATTGCACTATGTCCAAATCAAACAACTCCATAGGGTTTTGTGGAATCTTGTCCATAGGAGATTCATTAAACTTCACATGCAAAGTTCTTCAACTATCTTTGTTCTGCAGTTGAAGACTCTGTATGCCTTGCAAGTAGATGAATAACCAACAAAATACCCTGCATCCACCTTAGGATCAAATTTTTGGAGTTGATCCTTTGTGTTGAGAATAAAACAAGGACACCCAAATGCTTTGAAAAATGAAATTAGAGGAGCAAGTGATGGAGAACTTCATATGGAGTCTTCATCAACCTCTGATTTACTAAGACTCTATTCTGCACATAGCAAGCTGTGTTAATAGTTTCAGCCCAAAAGGTCAGTGGCAAACCAAAGTCAGCCAGCATGGACCTTGCAGCTTCAATTAGGGTCCTGTTCTTTCTCTCCACTACTCCATTTTGTTCTGGAGTCCTTGGTATGCTAAACTGCCTTTTGATTCCCTTTGAAAGGTAGAAGTCATCAAGTGTATGGTTTCAGAATTCAGTTCATTGTCACTCCTAATACACTTGACTGGAAGGGAATACTGCTTCTCATATACCACAAAGTAATAATCTTCTAAGCAACCTCATCCTTTGAATGTAAAAGAAAGTCCATACAAATCTAGAGTAATCATCCACAATTACCAGATAGTATTTTTTTCTTTGCCATGCTCATTACTCTCACAGGACCAAATAGATCCATATGCCAGTAATTGCAAGCATGCATTGGACTTAGGCTCTTCAATAGGAGGGAATGAGACTTTGTGCTGTTTTCCTTTTAAACAAGCAGTGCAGGTTTCATCACAGTGGACTCCTTATTGGTAAGCCTCTAACTAAACTATTGTGGTTAAGCTGATTCATGTTTTTGAAATTACATGACCCAGCCTTCTGTGCCACAGTTTAGATTCTTGAGAAGAGGCTTTGGAAAATAGGCAAGGATTGCCTCTGAGATCTATTTGTTCTTGGAAAGATCTAAGGCATACACTCTTCCTGTCCTGTTGGCTCAGGAGAGTGTGATCATCCAACACCTTATCAATCAATGCAAAACTTTGGATGACAGAATCCTACAGTTCTGACTGTGAAAAGAGCAACATGGCCTTATCACACATTTGACTAACACTCAGAGATTGTACTTGAGATTTTCCACATGATTAACATCATTAAACTTTATTTCTCCATTGGAGACAAAGCCGTTGCCAATGATGTAACCCCTAGCATCATTGCCAAAAGAAACAAACCCCTTCTTTCCTTGAGAGTAGTCATGAAGAAGAGAGCTGTTTCCATTCATGTGCATAGATCCCCCACTGTCTACATACCAAATGCTACTTTGGCATGCTGAAGAACCCTGCAATAATAAACAATCAGTTAGTTTTGGAGACCTAAACCTTTTTGGTTTTGGGCCTGGTCCATCAACAGATGGTAAACTAACAGTTTATTAGAAACAACACCTGAGAGAAGAAGAGGTGAAGAAGAAGAATCCTTTGGCTTGGACCTCCTTTTCTGTGGTTTCAACATAGGAGCATCTAATTGGTTAACTCTCCAATAGATGTTGAACCATCATAACCAGCTGTGTTTGATTTTGTGATGAAGCTTTCAGCTCATCAGACACATTGCCAGTGGAGTTTGATAAGTTCCAATGTTGCACCTTCTTCTTCTGAGCAATCTCAGCTGTTACCTATTTAAACCCCTTCCTTTTTGGATTTCTTTGTGGACATAAGGGTTACAGGATTTGATGTTGCTAATACAATGTGGTCTCAAACTCAGTTTTCATTTTTTACCATTTTCTCTTTAATTTCCTCTTTATGTTTGAGTTTGAAACCTCTTTTGTACCAGCAATCATCTGTAAGATGATTGAACAAACCACATACTTCACATGGTTTCTTCTTCATCTTATGTTGATCATCAACTAAAGAGGGTGAAGCAACTGCACTTGCTCTTCAGTGCTTTGGAAGCATTGTTTGCTTTCTTGACTTCCTCTTTAGTAGTCTTCAACTCTTTCTACACAGTTTTCTTCTTTTCAGTACTGGCAGGAGTTGGAGTTTGAACTTCAGGTGTTAAATCCTTGCTCTCTAGTCCTTTCAGGACTTTTAGAATTAACTCCTGAGTGATCAATTCATTGATCATGTGAGTGTCAGCAGTGGAACCATCAACATCATTGATAGGTTCTGAGAGGGCTTGGTGCTGACTTCTACTTCTGATTGTGTGCTGTATCAGAAAGTAGATCACATGATAAAATGGATTGGTTATTACTCTCACCATCAGATTCTACCTCTGCTCTGGGAGTGAAATCTGTAGGTGGAGCATGTGATGATTGTAACCAATGCCAAACTTCTATTGGAAGCAGATTGCTTACTAAGAAGCATTTCAAAACCTTTGCATGATTGTACCCATCTATCACACTCTACCTGGGTGACTGCAAAGGTTTCTTGAGATCTTTATAGTTCTCTAGAAGTATCTCTTCCCTAGCCTTATCAGTTATATGGCATTTAAGTTTGTAAATCTCATCATTCTTATTATTAAGCAAAGACTCAAATTCAGCTTTGCTTTTGGAAATTATTTGTTCTAGCTCAATGTTCTTGTTGATTAAAGCTACATTTGTTTTCTAATAGATGCAAATTGCTATGCATGTTTCAGAACATAATTTGGCTTTTGCCTCAGAGGATACGATGATACCTTTTGGTAGAGGCATTAGTGTGAAGTATCAGCATAATCCAAAGCCATAAGCTAGATTTCCAAAGGGACTTTCACCACCATGTTGACCAGCACCTGAGAACAGTTGTTCATGACCAGACAAGTCATCTGGTAAACTGCTCCAGTCAACAACTCCTGGGGTGAAAGCTGTGTTGTTGAGGTTGAGTTTGTTGATGAGATTAGGAAGGTTGTGGTTCAGGCAATGCTTGTGGTTGTTGTGCAATTGGAGCTTGAACAGGATTTGGTTGAGGCATATAATAGCAAGGATAAGGATATGACATTTGACCCTGGGGAACAAGTATGCAGGAGACCTAGGATGTGAATTATGACCAGAACCAGCAGTATGTTGCCCTCTGTTTTGTGGACTAGTACTAGGAAAAGTCACAAAGGGTGCAGAAGAGTTAGATCCAGTTGATCTACACTCTCTTGCAAAGTGTCCCAGCCTTTGGCATTTGTGACACCTCAACTTACTCTTGTCAAAACCAACTTTGGTTTTGCCAGAGAGTCCAGGAAATTTCCTGCCAGTTCTCTTATAGAATTCTAAGATCTGATATTAATCAATGCCATTTGGCTCAGAATATCCATCTCTTCTAGATCATCATCAGCTATTCCTTTCAAATCATCAATGATGAAGCATAGGTCACTATTACTGCCAGAATGACTCTCATACCAACAAATGCATGATCAGAACTATTTGAAGAGAAATCAATATGCTCATCATAATTGCTTTCAGATGCAGCATATTCTGACTCATGACCAACCAAGGCAGTATTCCCTGGTACAAAGTCATCAGTGAGCTTTCGACGAGGACAGTTTCCTCTTCTGCTTTATCTCTCTTTCGAATGTAAGCAGTTTCCCATGAAGTTGGGTGAGAGATAGGCTATCCAGATTTGCACTGGAGCGTAGGACAATAGTGTATGTGTCCCATCTCTCAGGCAGTGATCTGAGGAACCTGTTATTCATCTGGCTATTGGTGTATTCCTGTTTCACCATTTTCAGCTCAGAGATCAAGCAGGAAAATCGCTCAAACTATTGAGTCAGTTCTCACCCTTTCTATGAGAGAATGTCTCATATTGTTGGGCAAGGATTCTCTGTTGTTTGCTAAGACCTCATCTGTGCCACCGAATTATTCTTCAGGGCATTCCAGAGATCATGAGCAGTTTCATGATGCATAAGCCCTGAATAGATTTCATTAGGCAGTGCCATGGCCAGAATTCCATGGGCTTTAGCATCAATCTCAAACAGTTTCCGATCTTCATCAGAGTATTGTTCCTTCTTCTTCGGAACCATTTGATTGGTTTCCGGATTGTTCACCATAGGCTTATGTGGCCCATGTACCATAGATGTCCAACAACCTGAACTGTTAACAGACAGGGATGAAGCATTCTTCGCTGCCATATGTTATACTCGGTCCTAACCAGCATTGGGGCTTGGTTGAGGAACCGGTATTGTGAGGATCATTAGAAGGAGTAGTCATCTCAGATTCAATCAAATTCAATTAAGCTATAACAGATTTAGAACAAAACACAACAACCAATTGACTAAGAGAGATCTCAAAATAAATGCACGAAAGCGACAAAATTCAATAATCTATAACCAGTTCTTGCGAATATGCTAATTCAATCAAACATAGATTTCAATTAGCAGTTCAATGATCAATTGTTAGATCGATCAATGATTAACTAGCTCTGATACCACTTGTTAGGATCAGTGATCTACGTTTGATTGATTAGAAGTATAGCAGCGGAATTCTAACAATGAATTAGCCAATCACAAGAACGAAAAGATATTCAATGAAGAACAAAAACGGTTATAGATAGAGAGAATTCTGCAAATATTTTTCATTCAATATTCGTTTTCGTGGTAACGGAATGTCACGCTTACAATTAGGTCGACATCTCTTATATAAGAGATGTGACGTCTGCTGATGTCACTTGATAGTGACATCTAACAGAATTATTCCAACTGAACACACTACTGAAGATGTCAAAACAGCTGACATCTTCATACAAAAATACTAAGTGTTATCAGTTACTATAACTACTGAAAAACATAAACTACAATACTACAACGACTGAAGAACAAGCTCTTCAGTCGTTTTACAAAACTACTGAAAGTAAAACATAAAACTACTGATATCACAACTACTGAAGAAGTGCTCTTCAGCTGTTGTGACAAACTACTGAAACTTCAGTACTTGGTCTTCAGACTTGAACTTCAGACGTTTCATCAGCTGATGACTTCAGTAGATATCATCAGCTGATGTCTTCAGTCTTTGTCTTCAGACTTTGTACACCAGTTGTTGATCTTCGTCACTTGTAGACTCTTCAGCTGTTGTACTTCAGTACTTGGTCTTCAGCTTCAGCACTTGTGTTCTTCAGCTGTTCAGCTTTAGCACTTGTGTTCTTCAGCTGTTCAGCTTCAGCACTTGTGTTCTTCAGCTGTTGAGCTTCAGCACTTTAGTCTTCAGCTATTGAAGTCTTCAGCACTTGATCTTCAGCTGTTGGAGTTTTCAGCACTTGTTGAACTGCTGATGAAGCCTTCAGCAGTTGTTGTGATATCATGTGGGACTTAGAGGTTTTCTGATCTTGGCTCATTGGTTCTTTTGGTCCAACAATATAAGGTCTTTTCTAGACTCATTACACTTGTGAGGCCAAAGAGATCCATATGTAATAAGTGCATGGGTGTAGTGATAGAGCTTTTTTCCTTTGGCTTGTGAGATACCTTGTGTTGCTTCCTTTTGAGGCATGCAACACAATGGTCATCACTTGAAAACTATTCTTTAGTATATCCAGTTAGCAAATCATTTAATCAATTTATTCATGTTTCTAAAGTTTACATGGCACATTGTTTTATGCTAGAGGAAAGACTCATCACTATGTGCTTAGATAGAAAGCATGAAACTTCTCTAGAAGGAGATGTTTCTTGCAAGTCCATCTTGTACATGTTCATTTTCCTTGGGCTCTGAGTAGAATATGCTCTTTAGAAATAACCACCACGGGCCTGAGAAAAATGGACTCATGCTAAGTGAAAAGCATGTTATGTCTCTTATCATAAGTTAAGATACATTCAAGAGATTGTATCCAAGCTCCTTGACAAAGTTTAACTTTTCAATGGTGAGCTTACCACTCGTGACCCTACCCTCTCCAGTAATCTAACCTCCAGCAACTCCTTGAAAAGCAACTGGTCCTCCATCAATTTTCTCAAAATTTTGGAGTAAAGAACCATTTTCTGTCATGTGCCTAGAACAACCACTATCAATGATCCATACATTTCTATTTTTCTTGAGTTGTTCCTTCACAGATATGGTTAGTTACATTAGGAAACACAAGTCTTGTTGTTCCTGGGCTTATCAAAAGAAGTTGAAGAAAATGAAAAGTAATTAATCCTATTGTCAGATTTGAAGGATCATTAGCTGATATTGATAAAAAACTTTTAGTTAAATTATTTTTTTGTCTTCCACACCACCTTTGGAACCTTAGACTTGACCTTCAATACTTGGGAAGTTTTTAACAACTATAGAAGTTTTAGAGACTAGACCTTCGGAAGATCTTTCTAACATTGCAATAGGCTTCAGTACTTTAGAAGTTTTACTTTTTTTCAAGACCAATTTTCTTCTGAAGGCAAGTTTTCATTTGTCTTCTTCTTTATTTTGGAGCTTCTAAAAGGAAAAAAATTCTTTTCGAAGCTTGCTTCTTCTTCATCTTCTCATAAGTTTCTTTATTGGTCATATGGACAATACTTTTGAAATGTAGAGGCAATCCTTTGTAAGATGAGAAGTACTACCACACATAACACAATCCATTTCTCCTCCTTCTGAGAGTCTTCCTTCGAGAACAAATCCAAACTTGATCACTTTCCTTATCCATCTTCATTTTTGCAAATGATATGGGAATTCTTTTAGGGTGAGGACTACCTTTGGAGTTGGACAGTTCAGGTTGTGTAGTAGTGGTACACAACTGATCAACCTTCTTCATGATGTTAGGATCATTTGAGTAAGAACTAGAACTCTTAGTACTAGAGTTCAAGTTTGAGTCTTCAGCCTTACCACCTCAAAGCCAACATAAATAAAAACTTATTCTATATAGAGTTAAAAGTGGCCTTGATCTGTTGAGCCTTCTTGGACTTTCTTTTGGCTTTTTTAATCAAGTTCTTCCTTATAGACTTGGTCGTCCCAATTATTTTTCTCTCCTCGGGATAGTAGTGTCCCTTCTAAGGATGCTCTTCTTCACTCTTCTCAGAGACATCCTTCACTATCTCCTCTTCATCCTCTTCACTCACGGGGTCTATGAAAAGAAGTTTATCTTCACAAGTTCCACACCTAGGAGATCTTTCTAATAGATTATGTGTGGAGGAGCTATCTCAGTAGATCCCAGTCCCTGCTTATTCTAATAAAAAAAAATTTCATGCAAGGATGAGGAGTATGTTCTTGAAGGTCTCATCTTCAAGAACATATTTTTCTACCCTTGCTTTGCTAATCACAAGCTCAGCCTAGCATTCAGTTAACTTAGTGATGAGATCTTTGATTTGAGTCTTATAGTAGTGTGTTCATGTTTGAGAGTTGAAATGGTTCTCACTAAATCTTCTATTCTAAGTTTTTAATCATTTTCAACTGTTTTGAAATCAGATTTTAAGATATTTAAAGACTCAAGATCATATATCATCTCTAAGTTATATGACTTATATATGTTAACTTTAGAAATACATTTAGGTGTATAGAGATGTTCCAATACCTTGGCTTCATCATGTTCACCCATTAGTGCTTGATTAGGAGATGCATCTTTCACCTGAAAGCTCCAGTTAAAGCCTCCTTCTTCAACCACAATTATAGCTTGCTGCTTTCACTTCTCATTCTTGTTGGCTTTGTTAGTGTAGATTGGTATGGTTATGCTTGGCCACCATTTTTCCTTGGTTCCTTGCACTCTCTAGCAAAGTGTCCCATTTTGTTACAATTGTAACATATTACCTTGCTCTTGTATATGTATACATATATGTATATGTTTATGTATACGTACATGTATATGTATTGTATACGTTATATATAGGTATATGTATATGTGTGTGTATATGTATATGTATACCTATATCTATACGTATATGTATACGTATACGTATCGTATATGTATCGTATACGTATACGTATACGTATATCTATATGTATAGTATATGTACATGTATACGTATACATTGTAGATACATCATGTTCCTAGTTTGTGAGCTTTAATGGAAAGTCTTTCATGTCTACACATATGTAATGAATTGATTCAATGATATATACTGTGTGGTTGATGCCAATTAATGTTTATTTATTTCATATTATTATTGTGTTGAGTATAATTCATATGAATGAACTTATTATATAGGTTTGAAGTTATTGTACATAGTTTTTGGTCACTAATGATTGAGAAATGTGTTCAACATAGTCGGATGAGTCTTCATGCTAACAGACTATACTTATGGACCATACGCATGAATACATCATGCTTATGGACAAGTCACATGACTGAACCAGGAGACTGGATCAGTCGTATGATTGAGAAATAATATTGACTCAGTCACACGACTGAACCTTCAGTCGTAAGCATGACTCAATCACATGATTCAGTCGCACGACTGAACCACGCTAATAATTCAGTCGTACGAATGAAAACTACAAACCTATAAATACCACTTAATTCGAGGAAAAACATAAGATTTCAGAACACTTTGAAAGAGACTTCGAATATATATAAACCCTAGCCGTCCAGAGCGTCCAGAGCACCCAATCCAACTTCATAATTCATTCTTGATCGATTCCTACTCGTTCTTAACGTTTAGTTTATTCTTATATCGATCAGTTTAACGTTCTCACAGATTGGATCGCCAATCAAATAGGATTCCGCACTATTGATCTGTTTTCACACATTATCAGTTAGTATTCCATACGTACATGGTCCTGACAAGTGGTATCAGAGCTTTGGCTCTTGATTTTGCGTGTGATTCGATTAGTTTTGTTGTTAAACTTAACATTTTCATTCAAATGAATCATCCTTTTGAGTCAAAAAGTGTTTTCGACATTTTCTGGTATTAAAGTTTCAATTTTTCACTATACAGCATATTAGGGTTCTTGGGAAAATCGCGTTTTTGTGTCAAACTATCAAAATCTTCGATTTTGCCAAAACAACTGTCTTCAGTCGCATGACTAGATCATTCATACGATTGAACTCATTCGTACACTCCATTCACACGACTAAACTTAGTCACACTCATCATTCGCACGACTGAACAGCTCCAATCGTTTGAATTCATTCGCACCCTTCATTCGCACGAGTAAACCATACTCATAGTCCATTCGTACGATTGAAACTGTCATGTTCTCCAAGTACCAAGTTTATACAAATGAAAGATCAGTTTGTTGCGTTTTCTGCCGAGAAGGACTCACATATCCGGAACCTTCTGCTTCTAGAAAATGAGATAGGAAATCACTATAAACCGCCGAAGCTTATAACGTTGTATGACTATCCACAATGGAAATAGCGGTTCGAGATTTACTTAAATGGAGTTGATCCTAATATTTGGACATCCATCGAGACTGGTTACACGGTACCAATCAGTGCTAATGGACTCAAGCTAACTTTGGGAGGAATGAATGAAGCACAAAAGATACTCTTCAATGTTGAGAAGAAAGTTTATGCCCTATTGACTTAGTCAATACTGAAAGACATCTTTCATCAGTTTTCTGAGAACAAACAGACCAAAAAGCTATGGGAGGCTTTAGAGAAGAGATATGATGGTAATGCAACGTTAAAGGCGCTGAAGGCTAAGGCTCTCAATAAGGAGTTTGATATTCACTTCAATTGGTAATGAGAGCCTGGATGACATAATTAGCATATTCTATCATCTCATGAGTGAGCTGCACACTCATGGTGTAAAAACATTAATGGAAGATAAAGTTTCAAGTTATGCTGATAGGTTGCCGGATTAATGGGGTTCATTTGTGTCCAATCTCAGATAGAATGACATTCTTGCAATGTTGGACATAAATGACTTCATCTTGAAGTTAAGCAAGGAAGAACTGAGGATGAAATACAAGTCAAAGAAAGGATCCTACGTTCAAAATCCTTCACTCTATAACTCAGTTTCGTCTCCAGCTGTTTCAGGAGCACCTCTACAAACAGCTTTTGTGTCTACTTCATCTACTTCTTCCCAAACCACTACTTCATGACCAAAAACGTCAGGGTCATCTACTACCCAATATATAGTGACTGAAGCCAACACTACAAAGTTGAAGATTGAGAATCTCCGTAATATCACAGTGGAAGTTGCAAAGGAGTACATGGATCTTCTAGTAGTTGTTGTCCAATCCTATGATGGTTTAGTTTCCGGGAAGATTGGAAATTGTCATCTTGCAGATGAAGATTACGAGAAAGTTGATGAGAATGAGCTAGAGAGAATGGACATCATGTGGGCCTTGGCAAGTGCACTCAGAAGAGCTAAAAATTTTATCAAGAAGACAGGGCAGAACCTAATAGCCACTAAGGACACGAAGTTTGGTTTTGACAAAACCAAAGTAGCATGCTTTAACTGTGGTGAGAAGGGGCACTTTAAACGTGAATGTGTAAAGCCCAAGAAAACAAGTAATGGAAATCCATTTCCGACCTTCAACCATCAAGACAAGGACATAATTGCAACTTGTTGGATCAAGAAGAAGGCTAGTGCAACCAAAAGCAAATCACTTAGTCAAATGTTGGTGCTACTTACAAAGTCTTCTGAAGCCAAGTGTGGAACTTCCGAAGGTAGTAGAGTTCTTCTAAAGACAAAGTGAAAGATCAACTTCCGAAGACAAACTCTACTTCTAAAGTCAAAGAACTTACTTCCGAAGATCAAGTCCAAGAAGAATAAATCAGAAGACTACTTCCAAAGTATGAAGAAAAGAAGAAGTTCTCAAGCCTCAGAAGAAGTAGCCTCTTCCGAAGTATAAGTGGCTTCGGAAGTACTTGTTCTTCCGAAGCCACTTAACCATCGAAAGACACTGCTATGAACCAGTGGACATAAGTATGGTCTCTGACACTCCGCTATAGACCTCTGATACTGCATGGCGCTTTCTCAAAGAGGCATGTATTTGACCATACTTTATTCCACTGTTTACCTTTTATGATAGTACAAGTTACCAACTTTAGTTGGTGAAAAAAGGTAAGTCAGGGACATGTCCTGAATACCATATCTTAGATAAGACTTTATCTGAGATACCTTAAACAATAGCTTTGTAGTATTTGCTTTAGTTATAGGATCCCAACTGGTATCAAAGTATATCCGGCTGTAGGTAGTATTATATATGGTTTCTCAATGTAACTCATATCATATGCTTGTAAGAGTCTTGTAACATTTGAGTTGAGAAGCAATATATGCAAGTACCTTGAAAATTACTTATTGTGTTCTTTACTACTTATTATATTGTGATCAACTCTTATAGACTTACCTTCATCCGAGTGTTGTTCAAGTGAGTTGAGAGAAAAACAAAGTATTAAGTGACATTAACCAATCCTGCAATTGGAATCAGAGCACTTTAGGCTCTTGATTGTGAGATCTAACCATCCAAATCAACCTATTTTTCACTCCTCCCCACAACTCACTCAAAATGGCCCTTAACAAATTTTAAGTAGAGATGGGAACTATGACTAAAGCTCCCATCATTACTCCTGAAAACTTCAGGTCTTAGAGCAGAAGAATGGAAAGCTTCATCAGATTCCAAGACAGCAAAATATGGAACTCCATCGTCAACGGCCCGTATAAACCCAAGGTGGCTTCACCTTGTGGAAACGATGCCATGATAGAAAAAGTTGTTGAAGATTATTCTGATGAGTACTGGAAAAAGATGGACATCGACTGCAATGCAATGACCATTCTTATGACTGCAATACCCAACTCCATCATGGTGGGGTATTGTAAGTCTGCCAAAGAATTTTTTGATGCACTTGCTCAGGTGTATTCAAGCTCCACAAGAAGGACTCAGTGAAGCAATAGTTCGAGAACTTCACTTACATTACTGGAGAGACCCTCAGCCAGCAGTATTTCAGGTACATGGTTCTTATTCTTCTCTACAGTCTGTGAAGAAAACTCTTGAGCTTAGAGATCTTACAAGAAAGTTCATGAGTGCTCTTCCAAATAAGTGGACATTTTACTGTGTCTCTATCAAGAGGACAGAGAACTTGAACACTCTCACCATGACTGAACTCTATGGCATCCTTGATGGATATCGCCTAGAGATGGAGAGTAAGAAGGGCCACCAAACAAGCAGACCTCTGAGTCTTCCTGCTAGCAATGCTTTAATGGTTGTTGAAGGCTCAGTACCTCTACAACCTCAGCACTACCTGACATACAACCAACATCCATCATGCTCTTCTGGACTGTACATCCCCTTCTCTGAAACTCCAAGGTCTCAACAGGCTCAGCATTGTTCCTTTTAGGACAGTTGTGCCTTTGTCTCAGGAAGTGGACACTCTGGCCATTTTCAATATTGTTTTGATGATCTAGAGTGTTTCAGTCTGGATGATGTAGAGTATGTGGACATTGTCCAACAGATGGCTCTTTTAACCTACAGGGCAAAAAAGTTCCCTAAGAGAACTAGAAGGCAATTCCCTTAAAACCCAACTACCAGCAAGTTTGGGTTTGACAAAGCCAAGGCCAAATGTTAAAACTGTAACTAACTTGGTCACTTTGCAAGGGAATGCAAGGCTCCCAAGACAAATCTGGGAACCCCATAGGCCTTCACACATCCCTCCACATCAAAGACCACTAGAAAGTCAACTGAAACAGCTGCAATGGCTCAAGAAGTTGACTAGAGCTTTATGGTACAGGATGTGACTCCTGCTCAAGCTCTCATGGCCAGAACAGATGATAACTAGGTATATGAACATCTCTGTATTCCTGCATCTATAGCTAAGGTTAAATTATATTAGGACTACAATAAGAAAATTAAATCTGATATTGAGTCTTTAAATATTCTGAAATACGATTTTAAAAGGGCTGAATCTGACTACCAAAAAAAGTTGAAGAGTTAGAGAAAACTATTTCCTTATTAAAATATGAACACACAAATTACTAGACTCAAATAAAGGATTTAATATCCAAATTGTTTGTGGCTCAAGCCCAGCTTGTCACTGTTGAGGCTCAAGCCAGGAAGTATGCTATTTCTGAGTATAAGTTCCAAGCTATTATTGCATCATCCTCCCACTCCAAGATCTGTTATCAAAACAAAGGAGGATTGGGGACCAATGAAATTGCACCACCACACTCTTATAAGTCCATAAGACAACCTAGATGTGGTACCGAAGAGCAAGAGGTCCCAACTGCTGATCCATCTTTATAAGAGTTGAAGAATGAGGCAATAATTAGTGACCACCACAGGGAAGGAACAGGTAAATCAAACCATTTCTCCCAATGAAGATCAAACCCTAACCACCAAATCCAGAAGAAGCAGAGCTAAAGCTGCTAGAAGAACTGCTAAGAAAGTGGTTGAGTCTAAGCTGATGATTGACCCAAAGCAAAAGGGTGTTTTTATCTCAGTTGGATTCCAGGTGGTAAGTGCTTCTAATTCAGGAAAGGAGTGTGGTACCAGCACTCCTGTCCTACCAAAGAATTAGAAGTTGAAGGGAAAGGTTGCTAATGAAGAGAAAAAGCCCAAGAAATAGCAATCCTCACATCCCAAAAGACTAACATTGCATGCATAGTGTGTGGTCAGCAAAACCACATGGCTAAACATTGTTATTACAATCTTGTTAGCACACATTATGCAAATAATGTTAGAAAAGAAGGAGTCAGGGAAGGTTTCACATTTGGACCTTATCAAACGGTTCAAGTGGTGAAAAAGGGAAAGTTGGTTTCCGAAGCAAGGTTGCTTTTGGAAGAACTCTTCTTTCGAAGGGAAAATGGCTTTGGAAGCAAAAGCTATTAAAGTTTGAAGAACAAGAAAGCTCCCTTGAAACCATCCCAGAAGAAGACTGCTTCGAAAGAAAAGGTGGTGAAGGCTTCTTGCGAAAAGAAAGAAGCTTCGGAAGAATGCCATGCTACAAAAGCTTTAACAAGCTCATCCTCTATGATCAACTAAAGGATGGATTGGAAGATCAAGGAAGATGTTGCATCCCAAACCTCTTCTTCAAAGACATCCATTGAACCTCCATGCTTAAATTTTGGTTCAATTATGTCACTATCATTGGAAGAACCTAAGACCAATAAGGCTTGGGTCTCCAATCAAAACTAACTATCTCATCTTGTATGCAGGGACATCCATATGACAAGAACAACAACATCTGGATTGTGGATAGTGGATGCTCCAGGCACATGACAGGGAAAAGATATCTCCTTCAACACTTTCAACATTATGATGGAGGTCTGTCCAATTTGGAGGTGAGACCAAAGGATATATGTATGGCAGAGGAGTATATCCAAGGGAAGTTAAAAGTTGACAAAGTTCACTTTGTCAAACAGCTTGAACACACTCTGTTAAGTGTTTCTCAGTTTTGTGATCAAAAGCACCAAATGCTTTTCATAGAACATGAGTGCATTATCCTTAATCCAGGGATGACAATTCCTCCAGAATTGGTGCTTCTTAGATCTCCTAGGAAAGGGCATATATACAAGCCTGATATGAACAATGCTTCCCTAATGCGTGAAGTATCTGCTTTCTTTCCAAATCAGATAGTGATGAGTAAACACTTAGGTATAAATGTATATGTCTGTAAATTTTAAGATAATGAATTAGTTGGCTAAAAGTAACTTGGTACATGGTTTGCCTAAAAAGGAATTTTTCTATAAGATAACGGTGGTGCATGCCTGAAAGGGAAGCAACACAGAGCATCTCACAAATCCAAAAGGTTAACTCCATCACTACTCCATTACACTTATTGCACATGGATCTTTGGTCCATAAGTATATGAGCATGGAGAGAAATCATATGCCTTGTGATAGTGATGTTTACAAGATTACATGGGTATTCTTTTTAAGAACTAAGATAAAAATACTGAAACATTAAAATATTTTTGTCATAGAATAGAAAATCAAATTGATCATAAGGTTAATATAATTAGAAGTGATCAAGGGAATGAGTTAAGAACTTCGTTATGTAGGATTCTGTGTGCCCAAGACACTTAGGATATTGATGTGGTTAGTACGTTATGATCCAAGTCGGGTTATACCCAATAACAAGCTTAGCAGACACCAATTAAAATTTAGTTCATGATATGATCATGCAATTAAATATTAACACCAATTTAGAAAATGGGTTTTCTAAATAAGTTGCGTGTGAGAGGGAACAACTTATTAGGATATTTTGTTCAATAATTATTTGAAGTGTTATTTAAATTAGTTAGATGACACCAAATAATAATGAGGATTTACAACTTATAAATTAAATGGTTAATTGTATAAGTATGTATATATATATATATAACTGTACATACAATTATTTAGTGGTTGTATGTCTAGTTAACAAGACAACTTAATGTGTGATAAAATTTTGAGAGGAAAGGGTTTTAAAACCCCATTTTCGGCCGCCCCTCCTCATACCCTTTTGACCAATCTTGCTTTGAAACAAGACACATTAACTTGTCTTGAACTCTCCACTCTCTCCTCCTCTCACATTACATGCAATAGAAAGCAAAAATACTTCTTCTTCTTCTCCTTCCATTCGGCCAGGCAGCAAAGAAGGGTTTTTAGAAGTGTTTTTGGGTGTGTTCTACCTAACAAGAAAGGTGTTTAGCAAAGAGCTTTGGGTATACAAGCTTGAGGGTTTCTTCCTTGGAGCCTTGGCCAAGATTGAAGCATCAAAAGGCCCATTTTGGTCGATTATATTGCTGCTGAAAGGTAGTTATCACAGCTCTATGTAGCTGTGATTTTATGTGTTTTACATTTGCTTATAGCTTGTTCAATCACATATTAAAGATCCTATTGTTTTGGGTTTTGTTTTCATCTTAAAACCACATTTAGAACACGAAATTTACAGATTATAAACATGTTATAATCCTCAACATCCGCTGCGTTTTCTGAAAGTTTAAATGGTTAAACTACGTTTTATGTTCTTGCAAACCAACAATGGCATCAAGAGCCGGTTATGTGGATGACTTGCTTTTTGTCCTTTAAAATTGGTTTTAAGGATGTTTATAGACTTTATAGGCTGTTTTTTGGGCTGCTATGTTTGTTTGGATGAATCCCCAACTTTCAAGGTTACATTACACATGCTTGTGATTAAACCTTGAAAGATATATATGTTGATATGTGATTGTTTGGACAATATTTAAAACCAAAATTTCAGTTTATGTTGGCTGAAATTTGAAGGTTTTAAGTGGGGTTTCACTATTTGTTTTGATGATATGATCATTGTATGTTAGTGTGCATAACCTAGCCTTTGACCTTGTGTTGTTTGGATGCTTGCTATGTTTGTTTTGGTTGTTTTCTCTTGGGATTGTAATATTATTCATTTGTGCTTTGTTTAAAAATGTAACTTGTCTATTTATTCATTGGGATGTAATAATAGATTAGGAGCTTTTTCCTTTTACTAGAATATGTATTAGGATATATTTTTTTGTAAAAGAAGATGCTCGGGATGGAAGCACAATGGAAGACACAAAAGGACTCGAAGCATATGGATGCAAGTTCAAGTGGGAGTCAATAAGACCCCTATTTTGTGTTGTATTCAACCCTTAGGAAAGACCTAATGACCACACTTGTGATGGCAAACAAGTGTGGTCACAATAGTTGCTAAGGTTATGCACATAGTTGTTTATGCTTATGACTTGTTTGGATGTTTGTTATTTGATTGAGTGTTGATTTTGACATGCATAACAAACTAATTAACAACTTAACAAGTTATTAAAATGATGGTTCTTAATCACTAAATTGTAATAAAAGGTTATTAATTTGATTTAATGGTTTTAAAGATTAAATTGGTTTTAATCAAAGGACCATAGGGTACCTTGTATTTGAAAGCATGCAAATACAAGTACATAGAGTTTTCTAAACTAGAATTATGAAATCTCTTTACTTTTGACTAACAAGTTCACACCGTCCTTTTGCACAACACTTGATCATTTGGAAACTCTTAATGGGATAAAGGTCACCTAACCATTTAGAGGGAACTTATGATTAAGGTGGGCATACCACATTGGTGGGATAAAGGTCACCTAACCACTTATGTGGGTAAACTCACACGTGTGTGCAAGTAGGGTAACTTGATTTGCAAACCATGTTAAATGGATCACCTAAATATGGTTTCCAAATGGTGTTGATGGGATTAACATGCCGACCTTCCATATGATGTTTAAAAGTCGATCCCATACATCTAGAAGTTGCAAATGGTTGCAACCGTCAATCGTTGACCACCTTATTAATTTAAATCGTGGGATAAAGGTCACCTAACCACAATTTAAATGTAATGTTGGGTTCTAGATTTTAATATAAAAATGGCCTTAAAAGGCATTAATTATTAAAATTGGCAATATCGAAAATACTAAAATAAAACTTTGTTAAATTTTGTAGATGGCTCACATAATGATAATCCGATAACTCATCCGCGTCCAACCAATCTCTACGAGCGATCCTCCAAAAGGAACGTCTAAATCATAACAACTTTATCGACTGGTATCGAAACTTGAGAATCGTTCTCAAGCAAGAGAGAAGATCGTATGTTTTAGACGACCCTATCCCGATCAACCTAGTGAGGATGATGAGGAGGCCTACAACGATTGGCTGAAGTACACTGAGGACTCCGTCCAAGTGTCTTGTCTCATGCTAGCGAGCATGACTCCGGATCTCCAAAAGGAGTATGAACACCACGGAGCTTACGACATGATAACCCAGCTGAAGGAAACGTTCCAACAGCAAGCAAGGGTTGAGCGCTTCGAAACGGTTCGAGCACTCCATGCATGTCGTATGGACGACAACCAATCTGTTTCATCTTATGTACTTAAGATGAAAAGTCACATTGACCGCCTCGAGAGGCTTAATTGTCCCGTCTCGAAGGAATTGGCCACGGATTTGATCCTGAATGGCCTTACCAAGAGGTTCGAGACATTCGTGTTGAACTACAACATGAATGCTTGGGACAAAAGCATTGGTGAGCTTCACTCAATGCTCAAAACTGCCGAGGCGGCCATGGGTAAAAGGGTTTTACCCGTTCTCACCATCAATGAAGGTGGGAACAATAAAAGGCCTCGTCCCGCACCCAAGGCAAAAGTTGGCAAGGGCAAGGGACCAGCTTTGGGAAAAGGGAAAGGGGTGGCAAGGGTGCCACCCAAACCACAACAGAAAAAGCAAAAGGTTGCTACTAACGACCCATGCTTCAAGTGTGGGGAGATTGGACATTGGGCAAGGAATTGTCCTGTCCATCTCCAAGAGTTGAAAGCAAAGAGGGATGCCGGGCAGACCTCAGGTACAATTACATGATCCATATTGATTTAAACATGATATCCTCTAACACATGGGTATTAGATACCGGATGTGGAACTCACATTTGCAATTTGTTGCAGGGGTTCAAAAGAAGTAGTGACTTCAAGAAAGGGGATGCAAGCCTCTACATGGGCAATGGGGCTAAAGTTCAAGTTGAAGCCCGTGGTGACTACATCTTGAAGCTTCCAAATGGTTTGGAAGTGATCTTGAACAATGTTTTGTATGCTCCTAGTTTGACTAGGAATATTATTCTGTGGCCCTGTTAAAACAATTTGGATATGTATTATCTTTTATTGAAAATGATATTCATGTTTCTTTAAATGGTATGTTCTATTTTAAAGCCATTCCCATTAATGGTATTTATGAATTGGCTCATGAAAATACTCTAAATAGCTCATTGTACCAAACTAACACCAAGAAACTCAAGTTGGACTTGAGTGATACCTATCTTTGGCATTGTCGTCTTGGTCATATAAACAAGAAACGTATACAAACACTTCAAAAGAATGGTCTTTTAAAAACAAATGAATATAATTCATTTGATGTATGTGAATCTTGTTTACAAGGAAAGATGACTAAGGCACCCTTTAGTGGAACTAATGAAAGGGCAAAAGATTTATTAGGAATCATACATTCGGATGTATGTGGTCCTTTTAAGCCAATGACTAGGAATGGTGAAAGATACTTCATTACCTTTACCGACGATTATAGTCGCTATGGGTATGTGTACTTATTAAGGCACAAAGATGAAGCTTTTGAAATGTTCAAAATCTTCAAGAATGAAGTGGAAAATCAACTAACAAGTCAATTAAAGTTCTCCGTACAGATAGAGGAGGTGAATACTGAGTGATGTTTTTCAAGATCATCTTAGGAGTTGTGGGATTGTCTCACAACTCACTCCACCTGGAACACCACAACATAATGGTGTGTCTGAGAGGAGGAATCGAACCTTATTGGATATGGTTCGATCTATGATGGCTAGAAGCACATTACCTCTATCATTTTGGGGTTTCGCTCTGCTCTCCGCGGCCCGTATTCTAAATATGGCCCCAACCAAAAAGGTGGAAAGGACACCTTTTGAGATATGGCATGGAAGGGTTCCATCTCTATCATACTTAAGGGTCTGGGGTTGTGAGGCTTATGTTAAGACTCCCACCCCAAACAAGTTAGAAGTCAGATCCACCAAGTGCATCTTTGTTGGATATCCTAGAGATTCTATGGGATATTATTTCTATGACCACTGGAACAAAAGGTGTTGTTGCCAGAAAGGGTGAGTTCTTAGAAGCAAAGTTCCTTATGGAAGGAACTAGCAGTAGAACAGTGGATCTTGAGGAGGATCAAGAACCACAACCCGATGCACGTTTGGTTGAAACTAGCACTCAACATGAGGATGTTGAAGATGATCAAATGGTTGATCAATACACACAAAACGTTCGCAGAAGTGGTAGAACTAGTAATCCACCTGAAAGATACGGATTTTTCATGGATGGATGCTATGTGGTAGATTCAGATGAACCAACCACATATCATGATGCAGTGTCCAATTCGGATTGTGACAAATGGCTCGAAGCCATGAGCGTTGAGATGCAATCCATGCATGACAATCAAGTATGGGACTTGGTTGTTCCACCTCTTAACTCAAAAGTAGTTGGAAGCAAAGGGTTTTCAAGAGAGAAAACCGATATGCATGGAAACTTGGATACTTATAAAGCTAGACTTGTAGCAAAGGGTTTCACTCAAACTCAAGGGGTTGATTATGATGAAACCTTCTCACCTGTTGCGATGCTAAAGTCTATAAGAATATTGTTTGCCATAGCTGCTCATTATGATTATGAGATTTGGCAAATGGATGTCAAAACCGCTTTCCTAAATGGATATCTTGAGGAAGATGTCTATATGGTTCAGCCTGAAGGTTTTGTCGATCCAAAACATCCTAATAAAGTATGCAAGTTAAAGAAATCAATCTATGGATTGAAACAAGCATCGAGAAGCTGGAATCACCGCTTTGATGAGGAAGTAAAGAAATTGGCTTCATCAAAAACGCTGATGAGGCTTGTGTGTATAAGAAGGCTAGTGGGAGCACAATAACTTTCCTAGTATTGTATGTTGATGACATACTACTTTGGAAATGACATTCCAACCTTGGAAGGTGTAAAAACCTGGCTTGGAAGTTGTTTTTCCATTAAGGATCTTGGTGAAGCCGCCTATATTCTAGGAATAAAGATCTATAGGGATAGATCAAGGCGGTTGATTGGTTTGAATCAAAGTGCGTACATTGATAAGATCTTGAAAAGGTTCAAGATGGAAAACTCTAAGAAAGGTACCGTACCTATTCAAAGAGGAACAATATTGAGTACGACTCAATGTCCTAGCTCAAAGGATGAGCAAGATAAAATGAAGGCAATCCCATACGCATCTGCTATTGGATCCATCATGTATGCGATGATATGCACTCGACCAGACGTGTCATGCGCCTAAGCATGACAAGCCGTTACCAGCAAAATCCTGGAAGCAGTCATTGGATGGCTGTTAAGAACATACTTAAGTACCTAAGGAGGACAAGAGACATGTTCTAATCTATGGATCTGGTGATGAGGAACTCGTTGTAAAGGGTTACACGGATGCGAGTTTCCAAACCGATCGTGATGATTCTCGGTCGCAATCGGGATATATTTTCATTCTGAATGGAGGAGCAGTCTCTTGGAAAAGCTCCAAACAGGATGTGGTGGCTCTATCAACTACAGAATCAGAATACGTCGCCGCCTCATTGGCAGCTCAAGAAGCTGCATGGTTAAAGAAATTCATTGCCGATCTTGGGGTTGTCCCTTCCATTCAGGACCCCCTAGAGATTTTTGTGATAACGAGGGTGCGATTGCTCAAATCAAGGAACCCCGTGCTCATCAAAAGACTAGGCATATTGAGCGGAGATTCAACTACATACGAGATGAAGTTGAAAAAGGAAAGATATGTATTCGCAAAGTTCACACGGATCAAAACATTGCGGATCCTCTCACGAAGCTCCTTGAAAAGGCAAAGCATGAAGGTCATACTTGTGCCATGGGACTTCGATATTCTAGTGATTGGATTTGATCTAAATTTTGTATTTGGATATATGGAACTCATTATTATTTGAATAAATTTATTTGGTTATAATGTTTCAATTAATGTTCCAATTTAGCATGTTTTATCCATGAGTAAAATGTTTACTCTAAATGTCCGTAGTCGTACATACTTGTGGGAACAAGTATGAAAATAAGATTATTATGAACTTGGATTGGTTGATATTCATAAGGATGAATATAGGGCAATGGATTGCCACCAAGGTTCATAGATATTTGTGGGATACAAATATTGGACTAACCCGCATCTCAAATTTCACTACATGGAATCTTTTGATTGATCATAAATAAATTTGAGTAAAGGCGAATATCATTTGGTATCCTCAGACCTGAGATACATATTGGGTTTTGATATTCACCAAGTGTTATACCTTGAGCTTATTCTTCACTGTCCTGAAATAGTGGACAGTGCATAAGGGTATGTTCAGGCATGACACGAGGTGTTTGTGAGAAACGTATGTAGTCAAGATGGAATTTGTTCCTCTTATTCGTTGAGAGTTAGATGTCTAAGGCCTGATTAAGTTAAATCAACAAGGTATGATCATTCTGTGTTCTTGGATTTAACATGACATCTGTAACAAAAGGATAGATGATTGATTCACCTAAATCATTTCAAGTAGGGTACTTGAAAGGGATGATGTTATTGAATGGCTATAAGTCATGCGTATTAAGGGTAGTAAACCGTTGTTAGGCGGTATTTACTGCTTGCATCAATCTTCTATGAATCTTGGGCAAGTGGGAGGTTGTAGGATTCTGTGTGCCCAAGACACTTAGGATATTGATGTGGTTAGTACGTTATGATCCAAGTCGGGTTATACCCAATAACAAGCTTAGCAGACACCAATTAAACATTTAGTTCATGATATGATCATGCAATTAAATATTAACACCAATTTAGAAAATGGGTTTTCTAAATAAGTTGCGTGTGAGAGGAACAACTTATTAGGATATTTTGTTCAATAATATTATTTGAAGTGTTTTTTAAATTAGTTAGATGACACCAATAATAATGAGGATTTACAACTTATAAATTAAATGGTTAATTGTATAAGTATGTATATTATATATATAATTGTACATACAATTTATTAGTGGTTGTATGTCTAGTTAACAAGACACTTAATGTGTGATAAAATTTTGAGAGGGAAAGGGTTTTAAAACCCCATTTTCGGCCGCCCCTCCTCACCCTTTTGACCAATCTTGCTTTGAAACAAGACACATTAACTTGTCTTGAACTCTCCACTCTCTCCTCCTCTCACATTACATGCAATAGAAAGCAAAAATACTTCTTCTTCTCTCTTCCATTCGGCCAGGCAGCAAAGAAAGGGTTTTTAGAAGTGTTTTGTGGTGTTCTACCTAACAAGAAAGGTGTTTAGCAAAGAGCTTTGGGTATACAAGCTTGAGGGTTTCTTCCTTGGAGCCTTGGCCAAGATTTGAAGCATCAAAAGGCCCATTTTGGTCGATTATATTGCTGCTGAAAGGTAGTTATCACAGCTCTATGTAGCTGTGATTTTATGTTGTTTTACATTTGCTTATAGCTTGTTCATTCACATATTAAAGATCCTATTGTTTGGTTTTGTTTTCATCTTAAAACCACATTTAGAACACGAAATTACAGATTATAAACATGTTATAATCCTCAACATCCGCTGCGTTTTCTGAAAGTTTAAATGGTTAAACTACGTTTTATGTTCTTGCAAACCCAACAATGGCATCAAGAGCCGGTTATGTGGATGACTTGCTTGTTTTGTCCTTTAAAATTGGTTTTAAGGATGTTTATAGACTTGTTGTAGGCTGTTTTTTGGGCTGCTATGTTTGTTTGGATGAATCCCCAACTTTCAAGGTACATTACACATGCTTGTGATTAAACCTTGAAAGATATATATGTTGATATGGATTGTTTGGACAATATTAAAACCAAAATTCAGTTTGTTGGCTGAAATTTGAAGGTTTTAAGTGGGGTCACTATTTGTTTTGATGATATGATCATTGTATGTTAGTGTGCATAACCTAGCCTTTGACCTTGTGTTGTTTGGATGCTTGCTATGTTTGTTTTGGTTGTTTTCTCTTGGGATTGTAATATTATTCATTTGTGCTTTGTTTAAAAATGTAACTTGTTATATTCATTGGGATGTAATAATAGATTAGGAGCTTTTTCCTTTTACTAGAAATATGTATTAGGATATATTTTTTTGTAAAAGAAGATGCTCGGGATGGAAGCACAATGGAAGACACAAAAGGACTCGAAGCATATGGATGCAAGTTCAAGTGGGACTCCAACAAGACCCCTATTTTGTGTTGTATTAAACCCTTAGGAAAGACCTAATGACCACACTAGTGATGGCAAACAAGTGTGGTCACAATAGTTGCTAAGGTTATGCACATTATGGTTGTTTATGCTTATGACTTGTTTCGATGTTTGTTATTTGATTGAGTGTTTGATTTTGACATGCATAACAAACTAATTAACAACTTAACAAGTTATTAAAATGATGGTTCTTAATCACTAAATTGTAATAAAAGGTTATTAATTTGATTTAATGGTTTTAAAGATTAGAATTGGTTTTAATCAAAGGACCATAGGGTACCTTGTATTTGAAAGCATGCAAATACAAGTACATAGAGTTTTCTAAACTAGAATTATGAAATCTCTTTACTTTTGACTAACAAGTTCCACACCGTCGTTTTGCACAACACTTGAATCATTTGGAAACTCTTAATGGGATAAAGGTCACCTAACCATTTAGAGGGAACTTATGATTTAAGGTGGGCATACCACATGGTGGGATAAAGGTCACCTAACCACTTATGTGGGTAAACTCACACGTGTGTGCAAGTAGGGTAACTTGATTTGCAAACCATGTTAAATGGATCACCTAAATATGGTTTCCAAATGGTGTTGATGGGATTAACATGCCGACCTTCCATATGATGTTTAAAAGTCGATCCCATACATCTAGAAGTTGCAAATGGTTGCAACCGTCAATCGTTGACCACCTTATTAATTTAAATCGTGGGATAAAGGTCACCTAACCACAATTAAATATAATGTTGGGTTCTAGATTTTATATAAAAATGGCCTTAAAAGGCATTAATTATTAAAATTGGCAATATCGAAAATACTAAAATAAAACTTTGTTAAATTTTGTAGATGGCCTAATAATGATAATTCCGATAACTCATCCGCGTCCAACCATCTCTACGAGCGATCCTCCAAAAGGAACGTCTAAATCATAACAACTTTATTGACTGGTATCGAAACTTGAGAATCGTTCTCAAGCAAGAGAGAAGATCGTATGTTTTAGACGACCCTATTCCCGATCAACCTAGTGAGGATAATGAGGAGGCCTACAACGATTGGCTGAAGTACACTGAGGACTCCGTCCAAGTGTCTTGTCTCATGCTAGCGAGCATGACTCCGGATCTCCAAAAGGAGTATGAACACCACGGAGCTTACGACATGATAACCCAGCTGAAGGAAACGTTCCAACAGCAAGCAAGGGTTGAGCGCTTCGAAACGGTTCGAGCACTCCATGCATGTCGTATGGACGACAACCAATCTGTTTCATCTTATGTACTTAAGATGAAAAGTCACATTGACCGCCTCGAGAGGCTTAATTGTCCCGTCTCGAAGGAATTGGCCACGGATTTGATCCTGAATGGCCTTACCAAGAGGTTCGAGACATTCGTGTTGAACTACAACATGAATGCTTGGGAAAAAAGCATTGGTGAGCTTCACTCAATGCTCAAAACTGCCGAGGCGGCCATGGGTAAAAGGGTTTTACCCGTTCTCACCATCAATGAAGGTGGGAACAATAAAAGGCCTCGTCCCGCACCCAAGGCAAAAGTTGGCAAGGGCAAGGGACCAGCTTTGGGAAAAGGGAAAGGGGTGGCAAGGGTGCCACCCAAACCACAACAGAAAAAGCAAAAGGTTGCTACTAACGACCCATGCTTCAAGTGTGGGGAGATTGGACATTGGGCAAGGAATTGTCCTGTCCATCTCCAAGAGTTGAAAGCAAAGAGGGATGCCGGGCAGACCTCAGGTACAATTAAAATGATCCATATTGATTTAAACATGATATCCTCTAACACATGGGTATTAGATACCGGATGTGGAACTCACATTTGCAATTTGTTGCAGGGGTTCAAAAGAAGTAGTGACTTCAAGAAAGGGGATGCAAGCCTCTACATGGGCAATGGGGCTAAAGTTCAAGTTGAAGCCCGTGGTGACTACATCTTGAAGCTTCCAAATGGTTTGGAAGTGATCTTGAACAATGTTTTGTATGCTCCTAGTTTGACTAGGAATATTATCTCTGTGGCCCTGTTAAAACAATTTGGATATGTATTATCTTTTATTGAAAATGATATTCATGTTTCTTTAAATGGTATGTTCTATTTTAAAGCCATTCCATTAATGGTATTTTAATTGGCTCACGAAAATACTCTAAATAGCTCATTGTACCAAACTAACACCAAGAAACTCAAGTTGGACTTGAGTGATACCTATCTATGGCATTGTCGTCTTGGTCATATAAACAAGAAACGTATACAAACACTTCAAAAGAATGGTCTTTTAAAAACAAATGAATATAATTCATTTCATGTATGTGAATCTTGTTTACAAGGAAAGATGACTAAGGCACCCTTTAGTGGAACTAATGAAAGGGCAAAAGATTTATTAGGAATCATACATTCGGATGTATGTGGTCCTTTTAAGCCAATGACTAGGAATGGTGAAAGATACTTCATTACCTTTACCGACGATTATAGTCGCTATGGGTATGTGTACTTATTAAGGCACAAAGATGAAGCTTTTGAAATGTTCAAAATCTTCAAGAATGAAGTGGAAAATCAACTTAACAAGTCAATTATAGTTCTCCGTACAGATAGAGGAGGTGAATACCTGAGTGATGTTTTTCAAGATCATCTTAGGAGTTGTGGGATTGTCTCACAACTCACTCCACCTGGAACACCACAACATAATGGTGTGTCTGAGAGGAGGAATCGAACCTATTGGATATGGTTCGATCTATGATGGCTAGAAGCACATTACCTCTATCATTTTGGGGTTTCGCTCTGCTCTCCGTGGCCCGTATTCTAAATATGGCCCCAACAAAAGGTGGAAAGGACACCTTTTGAGATATGGCATGGAAGGGTTCCATCTCTATCATACTTAAGGGTCTGGGGTTGTGAGGCTTATGTTAAGACTCCCACCCCAACAAGTTAGAAGTCAGATCCACCAAGTGCATCTTTGTTGGATAACCTAGAGATTCTATGGGATATTATTTCTATGACTCACTGGAACAAAAGGTGTTTGTTGCCAGAAAGGGTGAGTTCTTAGAAGCAAAGTTTCTTATGGAAGGAACAAGCAGTAGAATAGTGGATCTTGAGGAGATCAAGAACCACAACCCGATGCATGTTTGGTTTAACTAGCACTCAACATGAGGATGTTGAAGATGATCAAATGGTTGATCAATACACACAAAACGTTCGCAGAGAAGTGGTAGAACTAGTAATCCACTTGAAAGATACGGATTTTTCATGGATGGATGCTATGTGGTAGATTCAGATGAACCAACCACATATCATGATGCAGTGTCCAATTCGAATTGTGACAAATGGCTCGAAGCCATGAGCGTTGAGATGCAATCCATGCATGACAATCAAGTATGGGACTTGGTTGTTCCACCTCTTAACTCAAAAGTAGTTGGAAGCAAATGGGTTTTCAAGAAGAAAACCGATATGCATGGAAACTTGGATACTTATAAAGCTAGACTTGTAGCAAAGGGTTTCACTCAAACTCAAGGGGTTGATTATGATGAAACCTTCTCACCTGTTGCGATGCTAAAGTCTATAAGAATATTGGTTGCCATAGCTGCTCATTATGATTATGAGATTTGGCAAATGGATGTCAAAACCGCTTTCCTAAATGGATATCTTGAGGAAGATGTCTATATGGTTCAGCCTGAAGGTTTTGTCGATCCAAAGCATCCTAATAAAGTATGCAAGTTAAAGAAATCAATCTATGGATTGAAACAAGCATCGAGAAGCTGGAATCACGCTTTGATGAGGAAGTAAAGAAATTTGGCTTCATCAAAAACGCTGATGAGGCTTGTGTGTATAAGAAGGCTAGTGGGAGCACAATAACTTTCCTAGTATTGTATGTTGATGACATACTACTATTTGGAAATGACATTCCAACCTTGGAAGGTGTAAAAACCTGGCTTGGAAGTTGTTTTTCCATTAAGGATCTTGGTGAAGCCGCCTATATTCTAGGAATAAAGATCTATAGGGATAGATCAAGGCGGTTGATTGGTTTGAATCAAAGTGCGTACATTGATAAGATCTTGAAAAGGTTCAAGATGGAAAACTCTAAGAAAGGTGCCGTACCTATTCAAAGAGGAACAATATTGAGTACGACTCAATGTCCTAGCTCAAAGGATGAGCAAGATAAAATGAAGGCAATCCCATACGCATCTGCTATTGGATCCATCATGTATGCGATGATATGCACTCGACCAGACGTGTCATGCGCCCTAACCATGACAAGCCGTTACCAGCAAAATCCTGGAAGCAGTCATTGGATGGCTGTTAAGAACATACTTAAGTACCTAAGGAGGACAAGAGACATGTTCTTAATCTATGGATCTGGTGATGAGGAACTCGTTGTAAAGGGTTACACGGATGCGAGTTTCCAAACGATCGTGATGATTCTCGGTCGCAATCGGGATATATTTTCATTCTGAATGGAGGAGCAGTCTCTTGGAAAAGCTCCAAACAGGATGTGGTGGCTCTATCAACTACAGAATCAGAATACGTCGCCGCCTCATTGGCAGCTCAAGAAGCTGATGGTTAAAGAAATTCATTGCCGATCTTGGGTTTGTCCCTTCCATTCAGGACCCCCTAGAGATATTTTGTGATAACGAGGGTGCGATTGCTCAAATCAAGGAACCCCGTGCTCATCAAAAGACTAGGCATATTGAGCGGAGATTCAACTACATACGAGATGAAGTTGAAAAAGGAAAGATATGTATTCGCAAAGTTCACACAGATCAAAACATTGCGGATCCTCTCACGAAGCTCCTTGAAAAGGCAAAGCATGAAGGTCATACTTGTGCCATGGGACTTCGATATTCTAGTGATTGGATTTGATCTATAAATTTTGTATTGGATATATGGAACTCATTATTATTTGAATAAATTTATTTGGTTATAATGTTTCAATTAATGTTCCAATTTAGCATGTTTTATCCATGAGTAAAATGTTTACTCTAAATGTCCGTAGTCGTACATACTTGTGGGAACAAGTATGAAAATAAGATTATTATGAACTTGGATTGGTTGATATTCATAAGGATGAATATAGGGCAATGGATTGCCACCAAGGTTCATAGATATTTGTGGGATACAAATATTGGACTAACCCGCATCTCAAATTTCACTACATGGAATCTTTTAATTGATCATAAATAAATTTGAGTAAAGGAGAATATCATTTGGTATCCTCAGACCTGAGATACATATTGGGTTTTGATATTCACCAAGTGTTATACCTTGAGCTTATTCTTCACTGTCCTGAAATAGTGGACAATGCATAAGGGTATGTTCAGACATGACACGAGGTGTTTGTGAGAAACGTATGTAGTCAAGATGGAATTTGTTCCTCTTATTCGTTGAGAGTTAGATGTCTAAGGCCTGATTAAGTTAAATCAACAAGGTATGATCATTCTATGTTCTTGGATTTAACATGACATCTGTAACAAAAGGATAGATGATTGATTCACCTAAATCATTTCAAGTAGGGTACTTGAAAGGGATGATGTTATTGAATGGCTATAAGTCATGCGTATTAAGGGTAGTAAACCGTTGTTAGGCGGTATTTACTGCTTGCATCAATCTTCTATGAATCTTGGGCAAGTGGGAGGTTGTAGGATTCTGTGTGCCCAAGACACTTAGGATATTGATGTGGTTAGTACGTTATGATCCAAGTCGGGTTATACCCAATAACAAGCTTAGCAGACACCAATTAAACATTTAGTTCATGATATGATCATGCAATTAAATATTAACACCAATTTAGAAAATGGGTTTTCTAAATAAGTTGCGTGTGAGAGGGAACAACTTATTAGGATATTTTATTCAATAATATTATTTGAAGTGTTATTTAATTAGTTAGATGACACCAAATAATAATGAGGATTTACAACTTATAAATTAAATGGTTAATTGTATAAGTATGTATATATATATATAACTTGTACATACAATTTATTAGTGGTGTATGTCTAGTTAACAAGACAACTTAATGTGTGATAAAATTTTGAGAGGGAAAGGGTTTTAAAACCCCATTTTCGGCCGCCCCTCCTCATACCCTTTTGACCAATCTTGCTTTGAAACAAGACACATTAACTTGTCTTGAACTCTCCACTCTCTCCTCCTCTCACATTACATGCAATAGAAAGCAAAAATACTTCTTCTTCTTCTCTCTTCCATTCGGCCAGGCAGCAAAGAAAGGGTTTTTAGAAGTGTTTTTGGGTGTGTTCTACCTAACAAGAAAGGTGTTTAGCAAAGAGCTTGGGTATACAAGCTTGAGGTTTCTTCCTTGGAGCCTTGGCCAAGATTTGAAGCATCAAAAGGCCCATTTTGGTCGATTATATTGCTGCTGAAAGGTAGTTATCACAGCTCTATGTAGCTGTGATTTTATGTTGTTTTACATTTGCTTATAGCTTGTTCAATCACATATTAAAGATCCTATTGTTTTGGGTTTTGTTTTCATCTTAAAACCACATTTAGAACACGAAATTTACAGATTATAAACATGTTATAATCCTCAACATCCGCTGCGTTTTCTGAAAGTTTAAATGGTTAAACTACGTTTTATGTTCTTGCAAACCCAACACGTATTGACTCATTCTATAACTCAAAAGGGATTGCCAGACAATATTGTGCTCCGGAACTCCTCAACAAAACGGTGTTGCTGAGAGGAGGAACAGGACACTTATTGAGGCTGCTCGAACTATGTTAGCTGATTCAAAAACTACCTCTAACATTCTGGGCAGAGGCAGTCCGCACTGCATGTTATGTGCAGAATAGAGTTCTTGTTGTTAAGCCACATGGAAAACCCCTTATGATCTATGGAACAAGAGGCCACCATTCATTGGCCTTCAAAGTCCTTTGGCAGCAGGTGTACCATACTTAACACAAAGGAAAATTTGGCAAAATTTGCTGAAAAGTCAAATGATGCTATCTTGTTGGATACTCTTCTAGCTTTAAAGCTTATAGGGCATACAACATTAAGAATCAACAATTTGAGAAGTCATCAAATATAGTTGTTAATGAGCACACTCCATGTGTTAGGGGGAATGGACCTGATCATATCTTTGATTTAGAATTGTTTCCAAACTATTCTAAACCATCTTGTGAGAATGTTTCAGTTGGAACAAGCACTCAAAATGATGCTGATGATGCTGCTGATGCTAATCAACTGTTTGAGCTACTGGACCTCTTCTAAGTTCTTTAAGAGCTGCAACAAATCAAGCTTCCACTATTTACAGATCACATAGTATAACTATGTCAAGGAATAGTGAAGCATCAACAAGTGAATCACCTGTTGATCTTCAAATCTCATTAGGTGATCCTACACAACACCAAGCTAATGGAAGTAGCATCTTGAAGGAACAGGCAACTGTTAATGCTACTTCATAGCCAACCATTCATGATGTTTTTCATTTATTCAATCAGTCCTCATTGAATGACTTTGAAACAACAGCTCGACAAAGTGTTCAAGTTCCTGAGCTATATATGTCCAACCTGGATCTATCTCTGCAACTGGAAATGATTCCTCGTCTTAGAATTCATAACACTCATCCAACTGAGGACATCATAGGGAATGTCTCTGAAGGTGTGAGAACAAGAGGGCAGACTCATCATGGGAATGTCTGCTTGTACTCATGCTTTTTATCCTAGATGGAACCCAAGAAGGTGGAGATGCCTTGAAAGATTGTAGCTGGCTTGAATCGATGCAAGAGGAGTTGCTTCAATTCAAGAGACAGAAGGTTTTGAACCTATGTTCGCTACCATCTGGTCAAGTACCTATAGGAGACAGAAATAAGAGAGCTGATAGAGGCTTCATTATCAAGAACAAAGCAAGATTAGTGGTCCAAGGATACATCCAAGAGGAAGGAATCGATTATACTAATGTCTTTGCACCTGTTGCAAGACTTGAGGCAGTTAGGATCTTCCTTGCTTATGCTGCATCCAAGGATTTCACTGTCTACCAGCTTGATGTCAAGTGTTCCTTTCTAAATGGGGATATAGATAGGGAAGTCTACGTGTGCCAACCTCCAGGATTTGAAGACCCACAGCACCCTAACTATGTGTGCAAATTGGATAAAGCTCTATATGGGATGCACCAAACACCTAGCCTGTGGTATGAGATATGTCTCAGTTTCTTCAAAGAATGGCTACATTAGAGGTAAAGCAAATAAAGGAAGGGTTCTTGTTCAAGTCTATATTAATGACATCATATTTAGTTCTTCAAATGACCAAATGTGCAAGGACTTTGAAAGCATTATGAAAAAAAAGTTTGAGATGAGTTCCATGGGAAAAATGGACTTTTTCCTGGGAATTCAGGTAAAGCAAATAAAGGAAGGGTTCTTCATAAATCAATCCAAGTATTTCAATGACATCTTAGAGAGATTTGAGATGAAAGATTGCAAGCCAGCCAAGACACCTATACCCAGAAATCATAATCTTTGTCCTGATCTTGAGGGGGAGGATACTAATCAATATCAATATAGGGCAATTATTGGTTCTCTGATGTATTTCATAGCCAGTAAACCTGATATAATGTTTGCCACTTGCATCTGTGAAAGATATGAGGTTGCTCCGAAGGTGTCTCACCTAGATGCTACCAAGAGAATCCTCAGATACCTCAAAGGTGCACCTAAACTAGGTCTCTGGTATCCAAGGAACAAGTATTTCAATCTCTATGGATTCTCTAACAGTGACTATGGTGGCTGTAAACTTGACAAGAAATCAACATCAAGAGGATGTCAATTCTTGGTGGAAGGATAATCTCATGCAATGCAAGAAGCAATCCTGTGTCTCTACATCAACTGTGAAGCTGAAATATATGCTACTTCAAGTTGTTGTGCTTAGTTACTGTGGATTCAGAATCAGATGTTAGACTATGGATTCAACTTTATGAGTACTCCTATCCATATTGACAACAACAATGCTATCTCTATCACTGAAAATCGATGAAGCACTCCAAGACAAAGCATATTGATATCAGGTAACATTTCATTAGAGATATTCATGAGAAAAAATAATTAAACTAATCAAAGTTCATTCAAATAAACGATATGTTGATATGTTCACCAAAGCTTTCGATGAACAAAGATTTAGATATCTTATAACAGCAATTGGGATGATAAACATTGAGTAGATTACCTCTTTTGAAAACCTTTTAATATGTAATGTCTTATGTCAATACATTCTAAGCCTTGTTACAAAAGATCTCCCTGAAATTTTCTAAGTATAAATTTCTTTCGAAGAGAAATTAACCCTTGGAAGTTATTTTCATATCTTCCGAAACAAAATTTCTTCAAGGATAATTTTCTTCTCGGAAGAGTTTTTAGTCTTAGAAGAAGCGATTGATCTCATATCAGATCTACTTCCAAAGCTTATACAATCTCTCCATTGAGAAAGAAATCCTTACCTTTGGAAGCAAAGCTATTGCTTCAGAAGTAAGAGTTGCCTTCGGAAGACAAATTACCTTCGGAAATGTTTTATATTCGGAATAGAGATTTTACTGTGTAACGGAAATCTCTTGGGCCCCACACTATAAAAAGCAAAGATTTTGTTAATGATGTCGGATTATTTAACTAAATTAAACCTTACCACCACTGTCATTTCGTCCACTAAAACATCACATCACCTTATCCTAACCCCATTACCGCCATTCCACCTTTTAAATAATCCCGACTATTCACTTTCATCTTCTTACCTAAATTTTACTGCCCTAAAAATTTTCTTCACTCTAACTTTATCCATGCTCAAATCATCCTCATTCACCTTTCTCAAATGGCACTCAACCCTCAGCACAACCAAGTCATTTTTCTAGATTCTTTAAGAGATGCTGACTTCTCAGAAATCAGTCCTTTCTCACCCAATCATCTTATTACACAACCCTTACCGTTTATCCCATTGTTTACTCCAATCAAATGGCTAAATTTTGGGACAATGGTCAGGTCAGAACCCTAAATGGGATTCATGTGATAAGATCCCGCATTTGTTGATAAGATCCCACATTTGTGGACAAGAGTTGGTCATCACTGAACAACTCATTAGGGAGCATCTCGAGATTCATGATGAAGGTGCTCCTACAGATTTCCCCAAAACAGATTTAGACAGCACATACATCCTCATGGGATATGGTGGAGACGTGAGTAGGTCGACTGTCTACAAATTCAACTTCTCCTATAACTGGAAGTTCCTCCTGCACGTAGCCCTCCACTGTCTATCAAGCAAATCTGGGGGATGGGATCAAATATATATGAACTAGGATGCTTAGTTCATGGATTGGTGACAGGTATCCACTTCAACTACTCAAGATTTATGCTGACCAGTCTTATTTGAAATCTCCAAAGGGAAACAATTTTATGTATCCTAGATTTCTTTATCATATCATCAATATGAGCTGGACCAGAGTCAGCTTATCTGTGCAGCTGCTCTGCCTGTCCCTCAAATGAGGCCTACAATCTTCAAAACTCTGAAGAAGGCATCCACCAACTTCACTGGAAGGTACACCTCTTTACTTCCAAGTATGACTGAGCATATAGCTCCTAGTGGACATCCCTGTCCACCCCACAGGTGATGAACCCACACCAGCAACTGCCCCAACAATGCCTACACTGCCTTTTTACCCCATCACTATTAGATATAAGAGATGCCCCAAACGAACCCTTGTTCAATCTACTCTGATTGAACAAGCTCCTCATATTCAATCAAAAAAGACTAGAGTGGAACAATGGGCTCCCACTGAGTCTGAGTCTTACCATCCTTCTCATTTGACCTCAATTTGGGTTTTGAGTCTCCTTAGTCTCAACCCATGAGCTCGAAACCCAAACCAACATCCCTCAGGATGAGTATTTATACTCCTCTGAGCAGCCAACAAGGGACAGCCTCACCAGAGGCTCAATGCCTGTAGACATTGACCAAGGTCCCGGTCAGTAGGCTTAACCTCGTTATCTTTCAGTGACCTTCTTTTCAAAACTGATGAAGAGATAATGTCCCCCATAGCAATGAAGTTGATCTACAACACCCTCTCCTAGATCAACACAGCTCCAAGAGACCCCTTATCTCTAGCCCCCATCAGCAACCCATTACTGAGGTGAGTCCCACCGATATTGAGGGGACTCATATAGATTCCCTGCCATTACAAAAGGTGCCTTAATGGACCTTATGGACAGTGGTAACATCTTGAGACTGAATCTGTGGCAACCTTGCCTTTTGATTAATCTGAAAGAGACATCATTAAGTAGGAGAAACTAGGGTGCCAAGAAACATATCTAGTGGTAAGGCTGAACATACTAGTATGTCACCTTATCTCCCCATGATTCGTCGAAAGAAAGATAAGGGATACATGCAACTCCTCATACAAGACCTACTATCTAAAGTCTCAAACCTTGAATCCAAGATTAGGACTTTAGAAGAAAGGCCTGCCACTCAGCAACTTGAGATTGACACTCTCAAGGCTCAACTAGCTAAGAAACAGATTGAGAGATCTGTTAGGCACATACCTATTCAGGTCTCCCTAACCTCTTCCTCCAGCTCATCTAGCTCTCAAGATGATGCTACCAAAAAGGGAGAGAGTGTTCAGAGACAAACACTTGAGGACCCACAGAGCCAAACATCAAAACTTTCGGCTTCTCTCACAACTTTGTTTGAGCCATCCCAAGTTGTACTTCAAATTGACCCAAGGATGCTCAGAGATCTCTATAGACTCTTTTCCAAGTTTCTGTTAAGATCCTCTATTGATCAACCAAGCTCTAATGCTACCATGATGTACTTTGGAGTAAGAGCTTCAGAGGCTAAGTGCACCTCTACTATTGTGGAAGAAGTTGGTCAACCTAAGGTCCAAATGGAACCTGAGATTCCATTTGAAGGGGAAATGAGGACTGATGGCCCAGCAAGTGAAACAGTTTGGACAAAATCTACGCCTCCTCAAACTTTCGAAGCTGAAGTTAAAGCCTCGGAAGAACAACCAAAATCTTTCGAAGCTGAAATGGAAGCTACAGAAGGACTATTCTCTTTGTCCGAGGAACTAATCATCACAGATGCAATTCAGGAACTAGTATCTAAGTTGAATAGTGATGACTTTCTGGATCAAACTCTTGTCCAGACACCCTCTCTGCCTCTCTCATAATCTGAATCCACTCTCCAAGAACCACCAAAGTCAAGCTCTTCAAAGGATAACAAAGAGAATAGTTTTCAAAAGAGCAAGATTGATGTTTTGAGTTAAAAAGAAAATGATTATGGAAGAGCTTCAGGAAGAGGAGAAGATTGAAACGCTGAAAACAAAAAGGAAGACTTCCAACTAGGAAGTTGTTAGCTGCCAGTACAAAAGCAGCTACAGCCAACCAGGAGGCTGTCAACAACAAAAGAAGAGAAGAGATCATTAACCAGCTCATTCAGCTTGGAGTTGCCAATGATAAAGCACTCCTTCTACCATTATAGGAGTTGGTGGAACTGGAAAAGGCAACCAGGCTACAGAAGGAATCAACAAGGTTGGCCTCAGAGGAAGAAAAGGAAAAGAACAAAGGGAAGCCTGGCATGCATCTCAGGAGGAAGGATAGATTTCCTAACCTCAAGAGGCTTCTCTCTTCAAGAATTGTCTCCACATAATGATGAAATGATTCTTTGGCTCTTCAACAAAGAGCATGATCAAATGGTGAAAGAGAGAAAAGAGCTGCAAGAGAAAGTTGAAAGAAAAAAAAGAAAGAAGAAGAAGCAAGGATCACTACAACCAAGAAGACCGGTGAGAAAGCATGGATGAAAGAATATCTCTAGGCTCACGGCTTCTCTGGAAGGCAGGTAGGTCCTATGTCTGAAAGGACACTCCAACGGATTGTCAGTGAAATCAAGGCTGACATTCGTTTGGGGAAAAAGAGCGAGATGTATAGAGGGTACAGGGGATGACCTTCACACCAGCCACTCAACCCCAACCTAAACTAATTCCCTCTCCATTCACCATCAACACTGAAGTTTCACCCTTGAACCCACATCCACTCCATCTCTCAACCACCCAAATACCTATCCTTCAACCCAAAACACTTACCAGAACCACTACACCTCATCCTCACCCAACAACCTTCCAAATCATTCCCTCAGCCTTCCAATCATCTCTCCCTCAAGGAGTTCAAGGCAATCTAGAAAAAGCTCACAAACTACATAACTTTGAGCAACATCTCCTGTGAGGAAGACTCTGTCAACTTACCTATGTGGATGGATCTTCACGTTCCCTCAAGGGATCAATTTCTTGATCTGCCTAGAGGAATACTGGACCATGTTGCAAGACTTCTAGGTTTGAACTCAGACTCATTGAATGATGAAGAGAAGAGACTAAGAAGAAAGTTGGTGACTCTATTGGATACAAAGAAAGAGGACAAGATTCCTAGTCAGTCTCTTGTGCCTAGAAGAAATACTCCAGTGAGATTCGATGAAGCTACTCACACTTTGTCATGGAAAGGGAGAATAGTGAAGTCAAAAGACTGAATGCCACCTCTCTGCTACAGTCTAGCAGGTCTGATGTTGCTGAGTTATCAGATAAACCATTCTCCAACCCCTCCAACTCTGAAATTGTTGCTCTCATCGGAAATCATCTTAGTAGTCTTCTTCTTGCTGAGTTAACTACAAAAGCCAAGATTGAAGAAGATTTGAACTTGAGAAGAAAAGAAGATAAGAAAAGACCTCCTACCAAGGGCACAGCCTTTCTACAGATGGTGGAGGGTCCTGAATTGGAACCTATAGTTAGATGGGAATATGATTATAGCTCCCATCAACTAACACTTTTCTAAGGGCCATAACAAAGGATACATATCATTCAAGGTAACAGACTGGAGTTCCTGTCAACTAAAGATTTGTACAAACTTCTCAGCACCATATTAGGAAAGAACAAGGAAACTGACAATATCTACTCTCCTTGGTGCTGAAAGTTTTGAGGTAGAAACAAATGAGGTTTTGGTAGCATCAGCTTAGGGGAGTTTTTTGGATCAAAAGAAGGCTGGTGCAACCAAAACCAAATCACTTAGTTAAATTTTCGTGCTACTTACAAAGGCTTCCGAAGCCAAGTGTGAACTTCCAAGGGTAGTAGAGTTTCTTCGGAGACAAAGTCAAAGATCAACTTCCGAAGACAAACTCTAATTCCAAAGTCAAAGAACTTACTTCCGAAGACCAATCCAAGAGAAAAAAATCAGAAGACTACTTCCGAAGTATGAAGAAAGAGGACGTCCTCAAGCCACGGAAGAAGTAGCCTCTTCCGAAGTTAAGTGGCTTTGGAAGTACTTGTTCTTCCGAACCATTTAACCTTCGGAAGACACTGCTATGAACCAGTGGACATAAGTATGGTCTCTAACACTCCCCTGCAAACCTCTAATACTGTATGGCGCTTTCTTAAAGAGCCATTTAGTTGACCATACTTTATTCCTGTTTACCTTTTATGATAGTACAAGTTACCAACTTTAGTTGGTGACAAAAGGTAAGTCAGGAACATATCGTGACTACCAGATAAGACTTTATCTGAGATACCTTAACTACACAGCTTTGTAGTATTTGATTTAGTTATAGGATCCCAGCTAGTATCAAACTATATCCGGTTGTAGGTAATATTATATATAGTTTCTCATTGTAACTCATAACATATGCTTGTAAAAGTCTTGTAACATTTGAGTTGAGAAGCAATATATGCAAGTACCTAGAAAATTACTTATTTGTGTTCTTTACTACATATTATATGTGATCAACTCTTATAGACTCTGCCTTCATCCGAGTGTAATTTCTCATTGTATGTGTATGTGTATGTGTATGTGTATGCGTATGCGTATGTGTATGAGTATGCGTATGCGTATGCGTATGCGTATGCGTATGCGTATAGGACGCGCATGCGGACGCGCATGCGGACGCGCATGCGGACGCGCATGCGGACGCGCATGCGGTGACATGGGACGCGCATGCGGACGCGCATGCGGACGCGCAGCGGACGCGGATGCGGACGCGCAATGCGGACGCCCATGCGGACGGCATGCGGACGCCCATGCGGGAGCGCATGCGGACGCCCATGCGGAACGCGCATGCGGCCGTACGCGCGGCGGACGCGGCGCACGCGCGGCGCCCGCGCGGCGCGGCGCGTGCGTATGCGAATGCGTATGCGTACGTACGTAGGTACGTACGTGTATGTACGTACGTAGGTACGTACGTATGTACGTACGTATGTACGTACGTAGGTACGTACGTATGTAGTACGTAGGTACGTACGTAGGTACGTACGTAGGTACGTACGTATGTACGTACGTAGGTACGTACGTATGTATGCAGGTATGTATGGTGTATGTATGTATGTATGTATGTATGTATGTATGTATATGTATGTATGTACGTATGTATGTATGATGTATGTAGTATGTATGATGTATGTATGTATGTATGTATGTATGTGTGTATGTATTATGTATGTATGTATGTATGTTGTATGTATGTATGTATGTATGTATGTATGTATGTACTTTGTATGTATGTTGTTATGTATGTAGTATGTATGTATGTATGTATGTATGTATGTATGTATGTATGTATGTATGTATGTATGTATGTATGTATGTACGTATGTATGTATGTATGTATGTAGTATGATGTATGTATGTATGTTGTATGTATGTTGATGTATGTATGTAGGTATGTATGTATGTATGGATGTATGTATGTATGTATGTATGTATGTATGTATGTATGTATGTCTGTATGTATGTATGTATTGTATGTATGTATGTATGTTATGTATGTATGTATGTATGTATGTATGTATGTATGTATGTATGTATGTATGTATGTATGTAGTATGTATGTATGTATGTAGTATGTATGTATGTATGTATGTATGTATGTATGTTGTATGTATGTATGTATGTATGTATGTATGTATGTATGTATGTATGTTGTATGTATGTATGTATGTATGAGGTATGCTGGATGTATGTATGTAGTATGTATGTATGTATGTATGTATGTATGTGTATGTATGTATGTATGTATGTATGTATGTATGTATGTATGTATGTATGTATGTATGTATGTATGTAGTATGTATGTATGTATGTATGTATGATTGATGTATGTATGTATGTATTATGTAGTATGTATGTATGTATGTATGTATGTATGTATGTAGTATGTATGTATGTATGTATGTATGTATGTATGTAATGTATGTATGTATGTATGTATGGATGTATGTATGTATGTATGTATGTATTATGTATGTTGTATTGTATGTAGTATGTATGTAATGTAGTGTATGTATGTGTATATGTATGTATGTATGTGATGTATGTGTATGTATGTATGTTGTAGTATGTATGTATGTATGTATGTATGTTGTATGTATGTATGGTGTATGTATGTATGTATGTATGTATTATGTTGATTGTGTGTATGTATGTATGTGTGTATGTAGTATGTTGTGTATGTATGTATGTATGTATGTATGTATGTGTATGTGTATGTGAGTATGTATGTATGTATGTATGTATGTATGTATGTATGTATGTATGTATGTATGTATGTATGTATGTATGTATGTATGTATGATGTATGTGTGTATTGTATGTATGTATGTATGTATGTATGTATGTATGTATGTATGGATTATGTATGTATGTATGTATGTATGTATGTATGTAGTATGTTATGTAGTATGTATGTATGTATGTTGTATGTAGTATGTATGTATGTATGTATGTATGTATGATGTATGTATGTATGTATGTGTTGTATGTATGTATGTATGTATGTATGTATGGTATGTATGTATGTATGTATGTATGTATGTATGATGTAGTATGTATGTATGTATGTATGTATGTATGTATGTATGTATGTATGGAGTATGTATGTATGTATGTATGTATGTATGTATGATGTATGTATGTATGTATGTAGTATGTATGTATGTATGTATGTATGTATGTATGTATGTATGTATGTATGTATGTATGTATGTATGTATGTGATGTATGTATGTATGTATGTATGATGTATGTATGTAGTATGTATGTATGTATGTATGATGTAGTATGTATGTATGTATGTATGTATGTATGTATGTATGTATGTATGTATGTATGTTGTATGTATGTAGTATGTATGTAGTATGATGTTGATGTATGTATGTATGTATGTATGTATG
>CM046445.1:13149806-13164806 GCA_025506515.1 Flaveria trinervia
AAACCATTTTAAGTTATTAATTACCACTAAACACACTTTTAACATTAATATAACAAATATTTTAAAGTCGTTTTCAACCGAAACAAATTTTGGGAACTCGGGGGCTAAGTGCAGAGACTAAATGTGTTATTTTACAAACTTGGGATGGGTATAAAAACCCCATTCCCAGCCATTTTCTTCATCTTCTTCACTTCTTCTTCACTTTCTTCTTCATCACCTATCTTCTTCACTTTTGCACCAAAAACGCTCCATTTGGTGTCGTTTTCTTGATCTAGGCTTCGTCTACAACCTAGCCTACTCCAGCCTTGCAGGTAGACGACCTTGGTTGTCCGTTTCTTGCTCGTTTTACTGCTGTCCATTTCTAGGGTTTCGGGTGTTCGGGTCAACTCGAACACAAGAGGTCGTGTGGGTGTGTGTGGTGTCTTCGGCGTGTGCTTCTTGTTTGTGTGTGTTTGTTGTGTGATTCTGGAAGTCCTTTTTATGTAAAACCCGTACTCGGGGCAGCCGAAGGCTGGTCTGCACTTCAACAGTCGCGAACCTGCAGTTCAGGCGACTGGGTCTGTCATGCGATTGAGTCGTGCGACTGTGTCATTCGGGCGACTGAGTCGTGCGATTGGGAATGTCATGCGACTGAGTCATGCGATCGAATGTTGCGTGCGATCGTGTCAATGCAGATGAATGTGGTGTGCGATCGAGTCAATGTAGATAAATGTGGTGTGTGATCGAGTTAATATGGATGAATGTGGTGTGTGATTGAGTTAATTCGGATGAATGTGTTGTGCGATTGAGTCCTACGATCGAATGAATGTATGCGACTGTGCGTGTAGCGCACGACTGAAGGCCAATCGCACGAATGAAGATTCAATTGTGCGAATGAAGCTGATTCGTACGAATGAAGGTTGATTCGTGCGAATGAAGCTGATTCGTACGAATATAGGTTGATTCGTGCGAATGAAGCTGATTTGTACAAATGAAGGTTGATTCGTGCGAATGGAGATTGTGCGATTGAGTGTTGTGTGGTACGACTGAACGCCAGTCGTACGAATGAAGGTTCAATCGTGCGAATGAAGCTGATTCGTACAATTGAAGGTTGATTCGTACGATTGAGTTTATGCGGATGAATGTGGTGTGCATTGAGTCCTACGACCGAATGAACGTATGCGACTGTGCGTGTAGCGCACGATTGAAGGCCAATCGTACGAATGAAGGTTCAATCGTGCGAATGAAGCTGATTCGTACTAATGAAGGTTGATTCGTGCGAATGGAGATTAAGTTGAGCGATTGAGTGTTGTGTGGTACGACTGAACGCCAGTCGTACGAATGAGGTTCAATCGTGCGAATGAAGCTGATTCGTACGATTGAAGGTTGATTCGTACGAATGGAGTGTTGAGTCGAGCGTTTGGTCCTGTTGTGTGACTGATGATGCGTGTATGTGTGAATTCCCTTCCTGAATGTCTTGTGATGATAAGTTCACATCAGTAAACGTGTCATTGCTTGACCACAAAGATTAAAGTCAACGCTATCAACATGCACATATCAATTCAATTTAAATCAACCTAACGTTTTGCAATTATCAACAACCCATTTGGGACTACAAATATTTAACAAGTACTATCTTTTATAACAATAGGATTTTTATACAAATGTCATTGCAATGACGTTTTCTCCTAGTACTTGGATCTACATAAGATCTAATACGTGTGTCTGCTTGTGTGTGTTACCCGCGACTGACCCGATACAACCCGAACCGACCAAACATTACTACTTGCTTTATACATATCATTAATGCTTAGCAATAACCATCAATAGGTGTTTGACTGTTCATTGCATACAACCATTGGGAACTTGATCATTCATACTTACCACTTAACATGTGAGTTTCGTGGCCCCTTTTTTATGCTTATACTACTTTTCAAACATTTACAAACATGGGGGAAAAGTATGCTCACCCGTTTTCTATGTTGTACAACATACATACAATTTACATACTTAGAATTAACGTGCTGCAGTTTTGTGAGTACTTATCTGATACATACTTGGGTCTGCTTTGTGGTTCTTTCTTACAACCATTTAATTCCAGTGTGGGAACCGACGGATAGGTATTGGTAGTACTACTTGGGTTGACACCCCCACCCTCGTGTTGGTATACTAGTTAGTACCAACAGATGACAGGAACGGGCCTTGGGTGAATATATTCCGACAAGATTCTTTGTGTACGTCGTTAGGTTTGGTTGTAAAGCTCATGTCATGTGATTTTGCTTACTTATAATTGTATGCACGGTATTCTGCAACAACTTTACACAGCATCAATATTTATTTACTTTTAACCTGCGAGCTCACCAACAATTTTGTTGACATTTTGAGCATATCTTTACATGTGATCATGCTAGCTGAAGATCTAGGTGTGCTGCCCTAGTGGAGACCCTAGGATGCATTTTGTGGCTAACTTGTAATTTTGAAAACATGTGATGTAGTCTGTTTTAATCAACAATTACTCTTTTGTTACTTGTTCCCGGGTTGTGGGAAAAATACATTACAATGTTGATATCCGTATTTGTGTGATCATTTGGTTGCGTATGCTTATGGCTATGTTGTCGTGAACATTGACTAAACACGACACAAGTCCCCTTGTTGTCGAGTGTCGTCATGACACGCTTGTCATCATTTATTATATTGCATCTCTATTGCTTACCATGTGTTATCCCGTCTCGTTACATCCCCGTGTTTCCGCTCTTAGCGGGGGTGTGACAGACTGGTATCAGAGCCATTGGTTATAGAGAATTAGGCAATACACTTGACTTAGACTATAATCTAGGAACCTTCATGTAGATTTGCATGTCAGGGTTGTGTGCATTTTATATCTCATACGTGTTCCTCACTACTTGTTTGTTTATCTATCTGTTTCGTGATCTTTTCACCCTGTGAGGGAGCCCTTGTGCTCACTCTTTACGGGATGTGTCTATTGGATCTTCCGTTCCCTCTGCGCACCGAGTTGTTTTATCAATCCGGGTATTAAACCCGAAGAGATCTTTATATATCGTGCTATTGCGCTTGACCTTAGACACTGGGATTTACCCCGAGAAGGTTATGTCTGGGACCTCGAGAGAGGAGGAAATAGACGACCTCCACTAGACTAAACTTGATTTCATGCATGGATATGCCATTATTATGATGGACTACTGTTTGGACATTACCTATACATGGTGTGAGAATTACACGATTTGTATGCGATGTGTGACGACCATAAGTATGGTATTACCCGGAATGTCAGACCTTATGTGACATGAAAATATGCCTTGCAATGGTTAAAACTTATGCGTTTACTACTTTTATGATTAGAACGTGCCGCCTCGAAGAGTTACCCGCAGCAACAATGGCGGAAGTGAAGCCCCGAGGGGCAGAGGCAGAGGTAGAGCACCAAGGACAAGCGATGGCCCTACCAACGACAATCAGGTACAGGAAACTCTGATATGGCAGCCTTAATTGCCAACAGCTGGCCGCATTGATTCCGACTATCGTGGCCCAAGTGAGCGATGCTCTTTAGAATCACCACCCCCACAGGAATGGTGACAATGATAACGAGGATAATGGGAACCCGACAGGGAATGAAAGCAATCAGAGACGGGGAATGGTGGTACAGGTGGTTATGAAACTGGGATGTTAATGAGACCGGGGTTGTGAATGCTAGACGGGGATGTTCATCCAAGGAATTTGTGGCTTGTAAACCGAGAGAGTTTATGGTAAAGGTGGAGCCATAGCCCTGACTAGATGGCTTGAAAAGATGGAGGCAGTGATTGACATCAGTGAATGCCTCGACAGCCAAAGGATCAAGTATGCCACGTGCTCACTACAGGGCAAGGCACTAACTTGGTGGAACACCCAGATTCAGGCTAGGGGAAGAGAATCGGCGATGCAAATTCCATAGGATGAATTCAAAGCCCTAATCACCGAGGAGTACTGTCCACTCAATGAGATGCAGAAACTAGAGCACGAGTTCTGGAATCATGCTATGGTGGGGGCTGGGCATGCAGCTTACACTGCCCGTTTTCATGAGCTGGCAAGATTGGTTCCACACCTGGTCACTCCGGAATCAAAAAGGATTGAGAGGTACATTTGGGGACTTGCGCCTCAAATCCGGGAAATGGTGACCGCAGCTGGTCCTCCTACTATCCAGAGCGCAATTCTGAAAGCTGGCGCTCTAACTGATGAGATGGTGAGAACAGGGGTATTGGCAGGGGAGCATAGAAAAGGAAAGAGGCTGGGGAAACGAGCCGGTCGAGTGCCGGGAAATTCGAAAAAAGGTCCAAGACAACCAGAAATTTTGTGGCCGTGACCCAAGGCAGGCGAGAGTATGTGGGTCCGCACCCCAAATGTGATAGGTGCAACTTTCATCATCCCCCAGCTATGCCGTGTCGGTGTGCGCAACTGTAGACGCCCAGGGCATTTAGCAAGAGACTACAGAACAGCGCTGAATATGGTTGCACCAGTCAACGCGGTTAACCCCGTCGGGAATGCCAGGGGCTGTTATGAGTGTGGAAGCCCTGATCACTACAGAACATGTGCCCCAAACTGAATCGGGCACCGGCTCAACAAGGGAACAACCAGCAACAGGTGATGGATATAGCTGGAAATCAAGGCCCTGCAAACCAAGGGAATATGGCTCGGGACGCGCTTTTGTCATTAGAGCCAATGACGCTCGTCAGGACCCGAATGTTGTCACGGTACACACTTACTCAATAATCACTTTGCATCTGTACTATTTGACACTGGAGCAGACAATAGCTTTATATATCTTCTGAGTTTGTGCAATTACTTGATTTGAGTCCTAGTAGGCTAGAAACTAGCTACTCTGTAGAATGGCCAATGGTAGGATTATTCAGGCCAACGATTATTAGAAGTGCTCGATAATATTGGAGACCATGCCTTCGATATAGACTTGATACCCTTTGAGTTAGGAAGTTTCGACGTGATTGTGGGAATGGATTGGTTGTCGAAACACGGAGCTGAGATTGTCTGTCGACAAGGTAAAACGAATCCCTATGTCAGGCGGAGAAGTACTCAGAATTCAAGGAGAACGACTGGGAAGAAACTTAAAGCTTATTTCCTGCATGAAAGCACACCGGAGCTTTAAAACAGGGTACGCTTTTCTGGCTCATGTGTGGAAAAGAAACAGAGGAGCAGAAATTGGTAGATATCCTTGTAGTGTGGGATTACCCAGATGTATTTCCTGATGACTTGTCTAGTTTGCGTCCTCCACGGCAGGTGGAATTTCGTATTGAGTTGGTTCCTGGAGCTACGCCGGTAGCAAAGACACCGTATCGGTTAGCACCATCTGAAATGCAAGAGTTATCTAGCCAGTTACAGGAACTACTGGAGCAGGGTTTTATTCGGCCGAGTCACTCGCCTTAGGGAGCACCGGTGTTATTTGTCAAAAAGAAGGATGGTTGTTGTTCGTATGTGCATCGACTACCGTGAATTGAACAGTTAACTGTGAAGAATCGGTATTCTCTCCCCAGGATCGACGACCTGTTTGATCAGGTTACAGGGAGCTTCGTATTTCTCGAGATCGACCTTCGTTCCGGTATCATCAACTAAGGGTTTTCGAGGAGACATACCGAAGACAGCGTTTAGAACTCGTGATGGGCACTATGAGTTCTTGTCATGCTGTTCGGATTGACTAACGCGCCAGCTGTGTTTATGGACCTAATGAACCGGGTGTGTAAACCTTACTTGGATAGTTTGTGATTGTATTCATAGACGACATACTTATCTACTCCCGATAGAAAGAGGATCATGAAGAACACCTTCGGGCAATACTGGAACTGTTACGGGAAGAGAAACTCTTCGCCAAGTTCTCGAAGTCTGAATTCTAGTTGCGGGAAGTGAAGTTTTGGGTCATGTGGTTAACAAGGATGGGATTCATGTAGATCCGAAAAAATCGAAGCGGTAAGAAATGGGATACACCTCAGACGCCTTCAAAGATACGGCAATTTTAGGATTGGCCAGATACTATCGTCGTTTCATGCGAACTTTTCAAAGATCGCTCGGCCGTTACACTGCTGACCCAGAAGACAAGAAGTTTGATTGGGGACATGCACAAGAACAAGCGTTCCAAACGCTGAAAGATAAGTTATGTAATGCACCGATATTGTCCCTTCCAGACGGAACTGATGATTTTGTGGTATACTGTGATGCTTCGCATCAAGGGTTGGGATGTGTACTAATGCAGAAGGATAAGGTGATTGCCTACGCTTCGCGACAACTTAAGGTGCACAAAAAGAACTACACGACTCATGATCTTGAGTTGGGCGCTGTAGTATTTGCACTCAAGATATGGAGGCATTACCTGTATGGAACCAAATGCATCATCTACACATATCATAAAAGCCTTCAACATATCCTAGATCAGAAGGAACTCAATATGCGACAGTGACGCTGGGTAGAGCTTCTTAGTGACTACGATTGTGAAATCCGGTATCACCCGGGGAAAGCTAACGTGGTGGCTGATCAATAGATGGTAAACTAACAGGTTTATTAGAAACAACAGCTTGAGAGGAAGAAGATGGTGAAGAAGAGGAATCCTTTGGCTTGGATCTCCTTTTCTGTGATTTCACAAAGGAGCATCTAGTTGGTTAACTCTACCCAACAGATGTTGAACCATCATGACCAGTTGTGTCTGATTTTTGATAAAGCTTTCAACTCATCAGACACATTGCCAGTGGAGTTTGATAAGTTCCTATGTTGCACCTTCTTCTTCTGAGCACTCTCAGCTGTCACCTGTTTAACCCCTTCCTTTTTGGATTTCTTTGAGGACTTAGGGTTACAGGATTTGATGTTGCTGATACAAATGTGGTCTCAAACTCAGTTTTCATTTTTACCATTTTCTCATTAATTTCTTCTTTTTGTTTGAGTTTGGAACCTCTTTTGTACCAGCAATCATCTGTAAGATGATTGAACAAACCACATACTTCACATGGTTTCTTCTTCATCTTAGGTTGATCATCAACTAAAGAGGGTGAAGCAACTAAAGACTTGCTCTTTGATGCTTTGGAAGCATTGTTTGCTTTCTTGACTGCCTCTTTAGTAGTCTTCAAACTCTTTCTACTGACAGTTTTCTTCTCTTCAGTACTGACAGCAGTTGGAGTTTGAACTTCAGGTGTTAAATTCTGCTCTCTAATCCTTTCAGGACTTTCAGAATTAACTCCTGAGTTGATCAACTCATTGATCATGTGAGTGTCAGCATTTGAACCATCAACATCAGCTGATAGGTTCAGAGAGGGCTTGATGCTGACTTCTACTTTTGATTGTGTTGTATCAGAAAGTAGATCACATGATGAGATGAATTGGTTATCACTCTCACCATCAGATTCTACCTCTGCTCTTGGGGTAAAATCTGTAGGTGGAGCAGTGTGATTGTAACCAATGCCAAACTTCACATTGGAAGCAGATTGCTTACTAAGAGCATTTCAAAACTTTGCATGATTGTACCCATCTATCACACTCTACCTGGGTAACTGCAAGGGTTTCTTTGAGATCTTTGTACTTCTCTAGAAGTATCTCTTCCCTAGCCTTATCATCAGTTATTTGGCATTTCAGTTTGTAATTCTCATCAATTTTATCATTAAGTACAGACTCAAATTCAGCTTTGTTTTTGGAAATTATTTGTTCTAGCTCAATGTTCTTGTTGATTAAAGCTACATTTGCTTCTCTAATAGATGCAAATGCTGCTATACATGTGTCAGAACATAATTGGCTTTTGCCTCAGAGGATACCTGTGATACCTTTGGTGTAGAGGCATTAGAGGATGAAGTGTCAGCAGAATCCAAAGCCATAAGAGCTAGATTTCCAAATGGACTTTCACCACCATGTTGACCAGCACCTGAGAACAGTTGTTCATGACCAGACATGTCATCTGGTAAACTGCTCCAGTCAAAACTCCTGGGGTGAAGAAGCTGTGTTGTTGAGGTTGAGTTTGTTGATGAGATTAGGAAGGTTGTGGTTCAGGCAATGCTTGTGGTTGTTGTACAATTGGAGCTTGAACAGAATTTGGTTGAGGCACATAATAGCAGGGATAAGGATATGACATTTGACCCTGGGGAACAAAGTATGCAGGAGATCTAGGATGTGAATAATGACCAGAACCAGCAGGTTGTTGCCCTCTGTTTTGTGGACTAGTACTAGGAAAAGTCACAAGGTGGTGCAGAAGAGTTAGATCCAGTTGATCTACACTCTCTTGCAAAGTGTCCTAGCCTTTGGCATTTGTGACACCTCAACTTACTCTTGTCAAAACCAACTTTGGTTTTGCCAGAGAGTCCAGGAAATTTCCTGCCAGTTCTCTTGTAGAACTTCTGAGATCTGATATTAATCAGTGCCATTTGGCTCAGAATATCCATCTCTTCTAGATCATCATCAGCTATTCCTTTCAGATCATCCATGATGAAGCATAAATGTCACTATTACTGCCAGAATGACTCTCAATACCAACAAATGCATGATCAGAACTATTTGAAGAGAAATCAATATGCTCATCATAATTGTTTTTCAGATGCAGCATATTCTGACTCATGACCAATCAAGGCAGTGTTTCCTGGTACGAAGTCATCAGTGAGCTTTCCTGATGAGGACAGCTTCCTCTTCTGCTCTATCTCTCTTTCAATGTAAGATTTCCCATGAAGTTGGGTGAGAGATAGCCTTCTAGATTTGCACTGGAGCGTAGGACAATAGTGTATGTGTCCCATCTCTCAGGCAGTGATCTGAGGAATCTGTTGTTCATCTGGCTATTGGTGTATTCCTGTTTCACCATTTTCAGCTCAGATATCAAGCAGGAAAAGCGCTCAAACTGTTGAGTCAGTGTCTCACCCTTTCTATGACAGAATGTCTCATATTGTTGGGCAAGGATCTCTCTATTGTTTGCTCAGACCTCATCAGTGCCACCGAATTGTTCCTTCAGGGCATTCCAAGATCATGAGCAGTTTCATGATGCATAAGCCCTGAATAGATTTCATTAGGCAGTGCCATGGCCAGAATTCCATGGGCTTTAGCATCAACTCAAATAGTTTCCGATCTTCATCAGAGTATTGTTCCTTCTTCTTCGGAACCATTTGATTGGTTTCCGGATTGTTCACCATAGGATTATGTGGTCCATGTATCACAGATGTCCAACAACCTGAACTGTTAACAGACAGGTGATGAAGCATTCTTCGTTGCCATATGTTATACTCGGTCCTAACCAGCATCGGAGGCTTGGTTGAGGAGCCGGTATTGTGAGGATCATTAGAAGGAGTCGTCATCTCGGATTCAATCAAATTCGGTTAAGCTAAAACAGATTTAGAACAAAAACACAACAACCAATTGAACCAGAAGATCTCAAAATAAATGAACGAAAGCGGCAGAAATTCAATAATCTATAACCAGTTCTTGCAAATACACTAATTCAATCAAACACAGATATCAATTAGCAGTTTCAATGATCAATTGTTAGATCGATCAATGATTAACCTGCTCTGATACCACTTGTTAGGATCAGTGATCTATGTTTGATTAATTGAAGAGTATTGCAGCGGAATTCAACCAATGAATTAGTCGATTCACAAGAACAAAACGATATTCAATTAAGAACAAAGACGGTTATAGAGAGAGAGAGAATATCTGCAAAAATATTTCATTCAATATTCGCTTTCGTGGTAACAGAATGTCACAATTATGATTAGGTCGACACCTCTTATATAAGAGATGTGACGTCTGCTGATGTCACTTGATAGTGACATCTACCAGATTTATTACAACTGAAACACAACTACTGAAGATGTCAAAACAGCTGACATCTTCTTACAAAAAATGCTAAGTGTTATCGGTTGTTACAACTACTGAGAATATAAAACTACTGAAACTACAACGACTGAAGAACAAGCTCTTCAGTCGTTTTACAAAACTACTGAAACTAGAAATATAAAACTACTGACATCACAACTACTGAAGAAGTACTCTCAGCAGTTGTGACAAACTACTGACGCTTCAGTACTTGATCTTCAGACTTTGACCTTCAGATGTTTCATCAGCTGATGACTTCAGTAGATATCATCAGCTGATGTCTTCAGTCTTTGTCTTCAGACTTTGTACATCAATTGTTGATCTTCAGCACTTGTAAACTCTTCAGCTGTTGTACTTTAGTACTGTGGTCTTCAGCTTCAGCACTTGTGTCTTCATTGTTGTACTTCAGCACTTTAGTTCTTCAGCTGTTGAAGTCTTCAGCACTTGATCTTCAGCTGTTGAAGTCTTCAGCACTTATCAAACTGCTGATGAAGCTTTCAACAGTTGTTGTGATACCATGTGGGACTTAGAGGTTTTCTGATCTTGGCTCATTGGTTCTTTTGGTCCAACAAATCCCCCTGAACCAATGCAGCCAAAAACTCTAAATTATTTATTGTCCCACTTAGTGTTGGCAAAAGATTGGTCTTTTTTCCTTCGTGATCAGTAGAGAAGATGAACCATGTAAGCTCCGGCCTGGGAAGAAATCTCAGATATTTGTTGGCAAGGTATGAATGGGAACTCTGTTTGGGAAACTGGACACAGAGTTGTTATCCCATTCATGAGATTTACTTCCCCATAATGAGTCTGTATGACTCTCGAACATAGGCCTCAAGGAGAACAACTTGTTCCTCCTTGGAGAGTTCTTCTACTCCTCCTTCGAAGAAGAACTTGGACCATAGTACTCAGATAAGTACTTAATGGTCTGCATTTTTTCAGCTCCACTGTAGTTACCTCCCTATAGACAAATCATCAGGATGGGTGCCTTCAAGGAGTAACTGGAGCTCATTCTTCTGATGTCTTCAAGCTTTTTATATACAAACCCTTTTTCATCATCTTATTTTCTAGTAAGGCTTGAGGGGTCATCTTGCTGATGAGCTTTCTTGAATTCATTAATTATTCCTAAGGTGAGACATACAATGGCCAACATGATAGTAGAATCTATTGTTTTTCTAACCTGGCCATTGTATCTGTGTGGAATAGTTTTTCTGGATTCTAGAAAACTCACCTGGGGTCTGGCCATACTCTCACTCTCTCCTTCTGATACTGAAATGTGTGCCTGAGAGTGGTAAGCCTCTGAGCATGCCTTTCATGGCTTGTATAGGATGATGAGGGGAAATCCTTGTCAACCATTCTTAGTAGTTTGCTCATCATGTTATTTCTGTTGTTCTTCATCTTCTATCTTGACTCTGACTATTTCCCTTGAGAGTCAGGTGTGATCATGGGTTGACTTCTGGGTTTGGTAGGTTTAGAACAGCAGAGAGTGGCAGACTATCATCTTCATCCTCTTCTTCTTCTTCTTCTTCCATCCTCAGCACCCTTCTCCCTTCTAGGTGCATCACTGGATGATGGTTGGGTTGGTAAAGGAATTGGTTTTGAAGAATGAGGATGGTTGGTTTTGGGCTTAGAGATTGGTTTGGAGATTTGAGGGGTAGGCAGTGTGTGTTGAGTGAGTGGAAGGGAAGGTTGATCCAGCATCTTTGTAGTAAGTTTGCTTTGTAAGTTTGCCATTCTAACCTTTTACCAGCCCCAGCCCCCCTCATCAAGGGCTTCAAAATAATCCCCTTGTGGAATTGCTCAGACAGACAGATTCTGGGGCTATAGCCAGAATACTGTCTCTGGTCCACGCGCGAATCTCCATTAAAGATCTTCTAAGTATTTGCAATAAAGCGGATCATGATCTCCAATCTCTCTTTTTCAAGAGCATCTACCCAGCCCATCGGGTTGAATCTCTTGCACTTCCAACCTTTGATCTCACTATCCAATGTGGCTGTATCAAACCTTGCCTGAAGAGTTGTTCAATTATTTATCATGGATCGGCTGTGTGTAGTTCAGCTTCTTTTACAGCTCTTCCAAGGATTTGTCTTCAGCAGTATGATCATTAGCACTTTCTTTCGCTGTAAGTGAGCAGTGGTTGCTTTTCTTTCTCTTCCTCTTGCGGCTGCTTCTCTTCCTCTCTTCCTCTGTTCTTTTCCTCTTCTTTTTCTTTCTATGAGAGAAGTCTCATAGGTTGGGCAAGGATCTCTCTATGTTTGCTAAGACCTCATCAGTGCACCGAATTGTTCCTTCAGGCATTCAGAGATCATGAGCAGTTCATGATGCATAAGCACTGAATAGATTTCACTAGGCAGTGCCATGGCCAGAATCCATGGGCTTTAGCATCAATCTCAAATAGTTTCCGATCTTCACAGAGTATGTTCCTCTTCTTCGGAACCATTTGATTGGTTTCCGGATTGTTCACCATAGGCTTATGTGGTCCATGTACCACAAATGTCTGACAACCTGAACTGTTAACAGACAGGTGATGAAGCATTCTTCGTTGCCATATGTTATACTCGGTCCTAAACAGCATCGGAGGCTTGGTGAGGAGCCGGTATTGTGAGGATCATAGAAGGAGTCGTCATCTCGGATTCAATCAAATTCGGTTAAGCTAAAACAGATTTAGAACAAAAACACAACAACCAATTGAACCAGAAGATCTCAAAATAAATGAACGAAAGCGGCAGAAATTCAATAATCTATAACCAGTTCTTGCAAATACACTAATTCAATCAAACACAGATCTCAATTAGCAGTTTCAATGATCAATTGTTAGATCGATCAATGATTAACCTGCTCTGATACCACTTGTTAGGATCAGTGATCTATGTTTGATTAATTGAAGAGTATTGCAGCGGAATCAACCAATGAATTAGTCGATTCACAAGAACAAAAACGATATTCAATTAAGAAAAAAGACGGTTATAGAGAGAGAATATCTGCAAAAATATTTCATTCAATATTCGCTTTCGTGGTAACAGAATGTCACAATTATGATTAGGTCGACACCTCTTATATAAGAGATGTGACGTCTGCTGATGTCACTTGATAGTGACATCTAAAAGATTTATTACAACTGAAACACAAATACTGAAGATGTCAAAACAGCTGACATCTTCTTACAAAAAATGCTAAGTGTTATCAGTTGTTACAACTACTGAGAAATATAAAACTACTGAAACTACAACGACTGAAGAACAAGCTCTTCAGTCATTTTACAAAACTACTGAAACTAGAAATATAAAACTACTGATATCACAACTACTGAAGAAGTACTCTTCAGCAGTTGTGACAAAATACTGAAGAAGTACTCTTCAGCAGTTGTGACAAAATACTGACGCTTCAGTACTGATCTTCAGACTTGACCTTCAGATGTTTCATCAGCTGATGACTTCAGTAGATATCATCAGCTGATGTCTTCAGTCTTTGTCTTCAGACTTTGTACATCAGTTGTTGATCTTCAGCACTTGTAAACTCTTCAGCTGTTGTACTTCAGTACTTTGGTCTTTCAGCTTCAGCACTTGTGTTCTTCAGCTGTGTACTTCAGCACTTTAGTTCTTCAGCTGTTGAAGTCTTCAGCACTTGATCTTCAGCTGTTGAAGTCTTCAGCACTTGTCAAACTGCTGATGAAGCTTTCAGCAGTTGTTGTGATACCATGTGGGACTTAGAGGTTTTCTGATCTTGGCTCATTGGTTCTTTTGGTCCAACAGCTACCCACGACCAAACGATACAACCGAACCCCCCAAACATTATTAGCGCTTTACACATCATTAATACTTAACAATAACTGTCAATAGGTGTTGACTGTTCATTGCATTCAACTGTTGGGAATCTTGATCATTCATACTTACCACTTAACATGTGAGTTCGTGGCCCCTTTTTATGCTCATACTACTTTACAATCATTTACAAACTTGGGGAAAAGCATACTCAACCGTTTTCATGCTGTACAACATACATACAATTTACATATTGGAATCAACGTGCTACTGTTTTGTGGGTACTTATCTGATACATGCTTGAGTCTGCTTTGTGGTTCTTTACAATCATTTATTCCAGTGTGGGAACTGAGGGATACGTATTGGTAGTACTACTTTGGTTGACACCCCCACCCTCGTGTTGGTATACTAGTTAGTACCAACAGAATCCAGGAACGGGCCTTGGGTGAATATATTCCGACAAGATTCTTTGCGTACGTCGTTGGTTTGGTTGAAAAGCTCTTGTCATGTGATTTTTCTTACTTATAACTGTATGCACGGTATTCTGCAACAACTTTATGCAGCATCAATTACTTATTACATTAAACCTGCGAGCTCACCAACAATTATTGACCATTTTGAGCATATCTTTTCAGGTGATCATGCTAGCTGAGGTTCTAGGTGTGCTGCCTTAGTGGAGACCCTAGGATGCATTTTCGAGCTAAACTTGTCATTTTGAGAACAATTGTTGTATCTGTTTCAAACGACATTACACTTTGTAACTTGTTCCCGGGTTATGGGAGTTGCATACAATGTATTATCTATGTTTATCTTATATCATGTTTGTGCTTATGGCTATGTTGTCATGATTACTGACTAAACACGACACAAGTCTCCTGTTGTCTGGTGTCGTCATGACACGCTTGTCATCATTATTATTATTGCATCTCTATCGCTTACCATGTGTTATGATGATTTCCGTCTCGTTACATCCCCGTGTTTCCGCTCTTAGCGGGGGTGTGACAGGATGGGTATAAAAAACCCCATTCCTAGCCATTTTCTTCATCTTCTTCACTTCATCTTCACTTTCTTCTTCATCACCTATCTTCTTCACTTTTGCACCAAAAATGCTCCATTTGGTCTCGTTTTCTTCGTCTAGGCTTCATCTACAACCTAGCCTACTCCAGCCTTGCAGGTAGACGACCTTGGTTGTCCATTTCTTGCTCGTTTTACTGCTGTCCATTTCTAGGGTTTCGGGTGTTCGGGTCAACTCGAACACAAGAGGTCGTGTGGGTGCGTGTGGTGTCTTTCTGCGTGTGCTTCTTGTTTTTGTGTGTTTGTTGTGTGATTCTGGAAGTCCTTGTTGTGTATAACCCATACTCGGGGCAGCCAAAGGCTGCTCTGCAATTCAGCAGTCGCGAACCTGTAGTTCAGGCGACTGGGTATGTCATGCGAC